>NHYE01005449.1:0-30884 GCA_002938385.1 Gymnopilus dilepis | reverse complement strand
TGTATTAGTATGATACATACCGTATTTGTTTCCGGCTTCTTTGCGATTTCGTTTGCCTTGCGCTATCCTTTCTTCAAGTGCTTCTCTGTTCTCATAAGCTTCTTTCAGCAGTGTAGACAGTTGATGACGGGACCGCGCTATGCCGCTCATCTTGCTTGCCTGGGTTGCAAGTGAGTAAAATATATCAGCCATGAATTGGTGGGCACGTACTGTTATCGTCATTTTTGGTGCTGCAGGGGCACCTCCTGCACCCTGTGTCAGCGCCTTCTTCTCTTCCCTCTCTTGTATTTCTTTCTTTGCTCTTTCCATTTCTTTGAGTGCGTTGACCTCTTCTACAGCAGCGCTATCGAGGCCCTCGAATCCCTTCGCTGTGCCTTTTTCCAGAGCTCGGACGTGCGCGTTATATTCGTCTTGCCATTTCTTCATGAATTTGCCGTAATACTCAGGGTCATAAGCAGCCCATGCGCCAGATGGCAGCTGATAATAGCCTGGATATGGATCTGTTGGAGTCGGCTCTGGAGGATTGAACGTTGGTAGCTCTGGAGCTGAGGAAAGAGTCGGCAGGTACGACGCAGAGGAAACTCCGTTAGAAGTTGAAGCAGATGTTTTGGTGGAACCTAACAGATTGAATGTCAGAAAGCCAATAAGAAGATAGTTGGGCTGTCTTACTGAGAGAAAAGAAGTCGACTGGAGGAGCTGCGCTGGGTTGGGGTTGAGGAGGACGAGGCCGACCGATGCTAGTCTCTTCGACCGAAATGTTCTTCTTGCCCTTCCCCAAGGATGTCGGGCGGAAAAGAGCAGAAGAAAACTGGGGCTCTTCTATATCCAACGCCGCTTCAACGGAATCTCCTCCAAAATTCTCATCATCGACTGACGGTTTGGGCGGAGAGGCGGTTTGAGTGCGGGGTGCGGCTTGGAAGTTCAGCCCTGGTCCCGAGCCAGCGCCGAGAACACGTTGAGGTTGAGGTACAGGATTTTTCTCTTTCGGCGCGGGAAGCATTGAAAGCAAAGACGACGAGCCTGCTCCCGTCTTGCGCTTTTTGGCAGGCCTAGCCTCAGCTTCGGTGTCCTTGTCTTCATCGTCCTTTGCAGATGAAATGGACGGAAGTGAGATAGTGATCTTTTTGGGAGCACGGGCAGGCTTTGTACCTTTACTAGTGCTCGGCTGAGGTTTCTGTGCGACTTGCTCGCCGCTGTCGCTGTCGCTGCCGTAGTCTTCGATCCCAAGCATACTAGTTCAGAGGGTAGACGCGCTTTCGACAAATGGGTCTAAATGTCGTATATATTACGTCAGCAAATGGTCGTCTTTCTACTGCTAGTGTGTAAGGTATTATCAAATGTGTCTAAAGGAACGGCAATGCGAAGACATAGCAAACAGGTACTGTAACAGGTTTAGTAGATTCCGTATATAACATGTCCATGGGCGAGAGAAATATTAGTCCAAATGTAATCGTCAATGTGTCCAATCTTCCCAAATACATAGCTTGAAGATGTTTGAAGGAGGTTCCATTATGGCCGAGCTGTGCAAGCAAATGAGAAGAATGCAAAAAGTCCGTCGAGAAGGGATACACACCCAGTTGTTCTTTACGGTAGAACCAGAAGTAACCCCATACAATCACCAACTGACAGATCAGAGCAATCCAAAATAGTGGCAAGGCCATCGGGCTTCCTTTGAGCCCTTGTGAAAAGTCCCATTTAGCAGCGTCCGGGAAGACGGATCCTGGTCCAACAGCGTTGGGAGCAGTCGCGCGAGCAACCATGACACAGATTGAACCAATGACCTGTGCGAAAGCCAAGGTGGCACAGACATGTAGACGTGAAAGGGTCTGAAGCAGAGTTTCTTAGTGAGAGTTTTTCATATTTTGAGAGAAGACATACCTGCAGAAGGATCATGCCTAATCCAACACCTTGGATAGCATCGAGGACACCTAACCAGAGCCAGAGAGATACCCCTAGATAAGGTCCAGCGTGGCCCGCCCATGGAATATACAATGCTAAGGACGATGTACCCCACAACATCTAAAGAGCTTTAAGTACAAGGTGTTTGAAGAAGGAAGGCTAGAATCCTACCTGACACCACCTGGGTGCACCCAAGCCAACTGCGAACACAGGAAGAAGCCACGTGTGAGTCTTGCTGAAATAGGTCAACACAAGCAACATTCCAGCCCAGACTCCGACGAAGAAAAGAATGACGAGTATGAGAATTGCCCATTTAGGGATAGGCACACTCCAAAGGAACGTCCAGTTGCGTCCATAAGGCTGAGAAATGTCAGTCTTTAATCTAATTCGCAAGGCCTGAGATACATACTCCACTGAGCCAATAATCACGCAGGACCTCGGAGGCAAGGAACCACAGAACAAGCTTTCGCCTGAACAAAGTTGCAAGGAAGTGAGGCACTTTCGGAGGTGTTTGGCGGTAGTACTCTGGAAAGACTGTCAGTGATACTTTCATCGATTTGCACCACTCAACTCACCAGGAAGGCCGTAGAGCATGAGGTAGGCGAACAGGAAGCTCATGAATGCCAAAGGCCAAACAATAGTGACTATCCACCATGGCGTGATATAACCATCCGGTCTGCCATTGAGATTGTAACCCCAGTACCAGAGGGCAGCCACCCAAATTTGCTGAGACCCTTGAACGATGCAAGCCCTAAGCGTCCACACCTCAGTTGCAGCTCCCTGTATTCGAGGACGAGATGAGTAACATAGAAGTCTCCAGAGGGCAGGATACTTACAGCTTCCTCTCCAAAATTGAGACCAAAGAAGAGGAATCCAGCAGCGGAACCAACGGCATAGCACCATGTGGCCGCATTCGAAAGGGCCTGATGGGCAGGGTGAAGAGCAGTGGCAACCGATGGCAAGCCAATAAGGAGGAAGGCAAGACCGAAGAAGATCCAAGGAAGAGCCAAGACATAGATGGATGGTTTAAGCCTGAACATAGGGTACCACACAGCAGTCGCCGCCAAAAAGATACCGCCGAGAACGTAAAGCTGCACATTGTCTTGATAATTGCGGCCAGTCAACAGTGTGATTTGGAAACTCGTTGCGCTCAGCATCTACGGCAATGTCAAGATCCTTGTATACGGTTGTAGAAGACCAGTTATTCTCACCTGACCGAGACCAATGATAATGGTATAGAGCGGCCATCCACCAATTTCCCGAGACATAGTGATTTGCAGACCAGTCATGGGCACGACAGGTGGTTGGTTGGCATCCTGGTGCATGGGTCCGTCATAGTCGTTCTGAGAAAATCCTTGCATATTCGGGGCTAGTCGCGAAAGTCAGATCACGTTCAGTTGGACAAGACAGAAACGGCTTACAGTCTGGACGAGAGTAGAGAGACGGTGAAGGCGTTCCCCAAACCGAATCGCGTTGAGATGACCGGATGCTGGCAGCACTGGAAAGCTTCTCCTTGCGGACTTTGCCAAAGAATGCCTCTTCGCTCTTGATGAGGAATTTCTCGATAGACAGTTCATGTTCAGAGTTCTTGGCCGTAAGATTTTGCAATTTTTGTACGAATTCGGATGCGACACCACCATCAGAGTCAGTGAACTTAGAAAGAAAGGAGTCAGCTTACTTCGAGAACCATTCCAGATTGAAGAACGTACCGATGCAATGGCTTTGTTCAGAGGCGAATTTGACTTCTCTTCCACAATAGAAGAGATGGACTCGACGGAGGAAACGCGAGAGTGGGCACCGAAAGGACGACTGGGTTGAAGACCACCATCCAAGAAAGGATCAGGCACATGCTTTTGGTCTTTAGCAATTGTACGATTAGCACGCTCCAGGAAGTTGTTGTAGCCCGCTGAGCTTTCAGCTATGCTGGGAGCCACGCTACCACGCTGTTGAGAGAAGTAGTCTTCATCTGTATAAGGTGTCTTTGGATCGTGAACGAGACGGGCGCTGCTATGCTCCGCAGAGGGTGTAAGGTTCTCCTGACTCCATTGACCAGGTGTGCCGGGAGTATAGATCTGAGGACTGCTATCGTTCATGCTCCTGCTATCCCACTCCGGTTGACTAGGGTAGGATTGCGATATAGGGTTCCAGTCATCTGTATCTGCCATAGGACGAACACCTCCGCCGTCGCAATCGGATTCTCTCCACGCATTGGGTCCTGCGAGCGTACGACTCTGGTAGATACTACGCTTGTGGAAGTCTTCCATACGTTGACGCCATTCAACCACAGGGAACCGTTGGACAGCAGACCTGGCACGCAGAATTGCACGCTCTTCTTCCGTGGACTTCAAAGCCATCTTGATCGTCTTCGTGAGCTGCGAAAGCATGTGGTTCGTGGAGCTCGATTCGACAGGGTACCACTGTAGTGCAATATAAGTACAACGTCAAGAACGAAAGGGACCAAGGCACATACCCATCCAGGCATCAATCCAAGACCACCAAGACGACTTCCAACACCAAGAGCACCTTTACGACCGAACTCGACAGCCACGAGACCGAACGGTTCGTCACGAGAGGGAATCAAGGCAAAGTCAGCACCACTGAACAGATAGGGTGGCAGGGCAGTGAATTCGGGCTTCGAGTAGACACGATCCGGGTACAACTCCATGAGCCTGGCGAGCTTCTCAGCAGCAAATCGGCCGTAAAGATCAATGACAGGTCCAACAGCGATGAGTTGCACACTGGGTCGCTTTTCCAAACTAGACAGAATTTCATGAGGGTCAAGGACAGAAAACAACCGAAATGAAAGACATACATCGATGGCATGACATCCGCAATAAGATCCACACCCTTCTGCTTCGACCACCGACCGACGAACACGAACAGATCCGCATGAGGGTCCTGCTTGATCCCAGCCCACTCTTGCGCCTGCCTCTTGAGCTCAGGGCGAGCCGCCTCGGCTTCCGCGTCAATCTCCACATCCTTCGCCTTGATAGCATGCTCGTCCAAAGCCGCAATATCACTAGGATCCGGATTGGGCAGAGAATCAACGTGCTTGAGGGTCCAAAGCGCGGGGTAACGAGCCCAACTGCGCTTGCCGTACTTGTCAGACACACCAGCCACACCGACACTCTTCTGGTGCACGCTGATGAAGGACGCAGCGGCATGCAACAAGTTGAAGGTGTTTCCGAACTGGACATACTTCGTGCAGTGTTCCTTGCTGATGTTGAACGCCGAGCAGACCTCCTTCATCTCCTCCTTGGTGCGCAGAGGCCAGAGACCCTGGAACTCGGCATTGTGGAGAGACAAGCAGACGGGGATGACCTTGGGGAGGAGATAGATAGGCGCCAGAGCACCGTGGTAGTCGTTGATGTGGTAGATATCGATCGTAGGGAAGCGACGGATGGTAGCAGCGATAGCCTGATTCCAAGTCGAGTAGAAGATGGCGGAGCTCAGATCGTCCATGCGAGCGGGGTACGGGTCGGACTTGGTCTGTGCCCTGAACACGGGACTGTCGAGGATGACATAAGTGATGTTGTCCAAGACGTGAGTCTCCACTTCAATGAGATAAGGCTCGCCAAAGATGATAACCTCAATCGGTTCAGCAGGCTCTCCAGCAGGATATTCCAGGTCCTTGACCTTGGGAATGACCCAAATAAGATCGACATCCGTCATAGCTTTACCCATTAAACTCGACATGACACCCAGACCACCAATCTTGACCTTGAGCTTCCAATCGATAATCTCATACTCCAGCGTCGCAATGAGAACCTTCCTGCGCTTGTTCTTGTCCTCAGGCCATCCAATGATCTCCGTATGATGCTTATGTCCAAAGATCTTCTCCGAAATCGGAGTAGACTCCTTGAGGTCCGAAGTGGACTTATTACCAAAGATCGGGAAGTAATTCGTGTGGCTCTTGGCCTTGACACCATACTGATTGTGCTTGATCCCATAGAAGCTCCACATGAAGATGAGAACAGCGAGGGTACCAGTGATCAGCGGGATAGAAAGCAGGAGCGCATACATGATGATCCCAACAGACGCCTGGCCGCGGGGCTGCAGCGTCCAAGTCATAGTCGAATCATCCACAAGCAGCGTCCACGACAGATGAGGCGCAGGAGGCGCAGAGATGTTGAGATAGTTCGGTGCGACCGAGTTGGGCGGTAGCCGGTCAAGGACACCATCGCCGTCCGAATCGCCGTAGAAGAAATCATCGAAGCCCCAGACATTCAGCTGGACGTACGT
Source organism: Gymnopilus dilepis (assembly GCA_002938385.1). Taxonomy (NCBI): domain Eukaryota; kingdom Fungi; phylum Basidiomycota; class Agaricomycetes; order Agaricales; family Galerinaceae; genus Gymnopilus; species Gymnopilus dilepis. The sequence goes on along the minus strand of NHYE01005449.1, from coordinate 24,743 downwards.
CGGCCATGTAGCCATGATCTCGAGCTCCCACTTTCCGTCGGAGTTTTGCGTCATGAGGTTGGGAATACCGTTGTCGAAGCCCCAGTTGTTGAAGGGTCCGCGAGTCAGGAATTGGGGAACACGGCGGGGATGTCCATTGTAGCCATAATCGGCGTGGATCATCTGAGCAGCAGACATGGTCGCTTGACTCCAATCTGTCAGGTGCAGAAAGTCAGTAATATATCACCATTTCAAAAAATCCCACAACTCACATTGCACCTGGATATGCTCCCCACTCCAGAACTTGCCAGTCGTAGGAGCAGCCGTCTGGTTGATCGTAGTCACGTCCTCCCAATTCTGCCACGACGTCCAGTTCTGGCCAAAGTTCAGCGAGTAGCGGAACATGTCGGCGCCATACGCCTTGTGCGTGAACTGGTACTGGCCATTGTTCATCGTGAACGAGCTGTTGGTGTCGTAGTCGTTCTCGGGGAAGACCATGACGTTGTCAGCGGCGCCCTTCCTCACGAGGAAGTGGTCGGTCGTCTAAAGACAAGCACATCAGTGAGGTCAACACAACAGTCAAAAAAGCAGCGCCCACCCCAGTCGTATTCCCAGCCGCCGACGGCGGATTCGTCACCGTGATCTGCAACACCCCATCCGGGACATCCGTGAGCGTAGCCGACCACGCCCACACCGTAAACGGCACCGCCGCGATCGTCGACGTGTTCTGGCTCTGCGCCGGCCCGCAATTCACGTTCGTCACCTTGGGCGCGCTGCCGTGCCCCGAGGAGGACATGTTGAACGAAATCGCCGAGGTGACTTTGTCGCAGACCATGGCGGTGTTGAATTCGAAGGAGATGTCGATCGTGCTTGCGTTGGCATCGCCGGGGTTGGCGAGGCGTCGATAGTCGTGCCCTGGCGTGAAGCGAGTGATCATCGGTGGAGGCGCGACCCACTCGTTGACGGGGACGAGCGCCTTGAAGCCGTACGGGGGCATAGTCACCGCCGGCAGACACCCATAGAAAGGCGGGCCGCTCTTGTTATTGAACGGCGAGAGCGAGTCTTGCAGGGTATACGTTTCATAAGGAGCGAAAAGGTTCTTGACAACCGTGCCCGAAACATACGGCGACGAAATCCACTTGGGGCCTTTGCAGTCAAACTGATACGGCTTCGTCGTGTTCTCGTTCGTGAACAACAACCAGACCTGGTCCTGGAACTGGCCGCCGACGGTCTGGTAGCCAAGAATGGGCGAACGCGAGATGGACCAGAGACCGAGTTCAGTTGCAGTGCCGTTGGAACCGGGGAGCTCGATCTGGTACGTCCAGTTGCCTCGCTGGACGAGATTGAAGCCGTCCTGGAGGGAGCCATAGACCTGACGGAGGTAGAAGAACTGCGCGAAGAGGAGACGGCTGTCGGCGGTAGGGTCGAAGTGGTCCAGAGCGTTCCAATCGTCTTGGCAGCCATACAGGGATTTTTCCAGCGGCATGTTGAAGTACTGCGCCGAGCCCAGGAAGTAGCAACCATGTCTCTTCCAGGCTTGATTGCTGATCATGGATTGACGACTAGAAAATCATGCATGTTTAAAAATAGCCTCCGAGGATTATGAAAGATATTCTTACCCGTAGAGGTAATTGGAAGCACCGTTGTCGTACAAGTAAAAGTTCTGTTCCTCTCCGTAATAGATCTGAAGATAAAATGAGTTCATTTCGGTATTCAATGGACCATGAGAAAGGCACACACCAATGAAATACCGGGCATGACCAGTGCACCAATGAAGGTCGCCAGAGCGCTCTTCTGGACACCGGCTTCCAAGCTCGGCCAGCGGAAGATATCGAAATTGCTGCTGCCGTACATGTGCTTGGGGTCAACGACGCCCGTCGAGGGGTTCAGGAAATCGTTCGTGACGAACATCTGATTCCACGCAGTGACAAAGTTGGTGTCGATGTCGTAGGCGACTTGAAGGTTTCCGTCCATTCCCAAGAAACGGGTGAGAGAGCGGTAGATGGAGTAGTGGAAGGCGACGGCGTCCAATCCGTTTTGGGACTTTTCGCGGAGGAAGTATTCATCTTGCGTGTCACTGACGTTGGCGGCGGCGAGGAAACCGGGAGGGAGCTGCGTAGGCGTACGACCACGACCCCTGCAAGAGGAATGAGAAATCGACGGCGCGTGTACGGCGATAAACTTACAAGTAAAGGGAGCCGAACGTGTTTCCACCCGTGACTTCGCCAGGAATGAAGAAATTGGTCTTGCCAACCTTGGCAGCGCAAGCCCTGGTCGCCGAAGCCCACGAAGCGAGGGCATCGACGGTCACCTGAGTTGCCTTGTCGACACGAATGGCATCAATGTCGAGTGCGGTGATCGCCAAGCAAGAGAAGACGGAGATTTTCTGCATGACCTGGGGGTTCCATTCACGCAGACGGTCCTGGACGGAGGCGAATTTGGATAGCTGACGCTGCCAATCGGGGTGGACACCAAAGGCCTCCATGTCTCCGTACTGATCGAAATCCGACTCGAGACAGCCGTTGGTCTGGACGGAGACGACGGTGCCATCGTCTTGCCAAAAGGTCGGCATCTGGCACGAGTCATTGCGCTGGTTTCCGATCTATGGAAGGTGGGGCATGCGTTGGTGGGGGCGTTCAAGGGAGGAAACATTCATCACTCACGTTAAAGTCACGGTACTCGGTAAAATTCCAAGGAATGTAGTTTGGCTTTTTCCACACAGCCTCGTACTCGTTCAAGCTGAAGGGGGTGCTCTGGTTAAGATGACTGATGGGATGGGCAGCGGTGAGCGTCCAGGAATAGCACAGCCTGCCACGACACATACCCTGCAAAACCTATGAGATCGCTCATGGTGCCGACAGTGAAGTCGGCCATGAAGTACATGCCGCGGGCGTGGATGGCATCGATGGTGTCTCTCCAGTCCTGAATGGTGCCCCAGTGGGGGTCGAGGACGCTAAAATCGAGGGGAGAGTAACCTGGCAAAGGATGAGTAAGAATCAAAGCAAAATTTTAGGACGGACGCACTGTCGGCCTGCCATATCATGTTGAGGAAAGGCGTTCCGGACATGAAGATGACCCTGACGCCCATGCCGTGGAGGTAGTCGAGCTTGCCGACGAGGCCCTTGAGATCGCCGCCATAGCGCAGCTGAGTCTCCCGTATGTCGTACTCGTACATGGTGCCAAAGTAGTCGTTGTTGGAGGGGTCGCCGTCTGCCCATTTGTCGAGCAGGATGGTGTAGACGGGGAGGGCGCGCCAGTTTTTGGGAGAGGGAGTGTAGGTGGTGTTGGGGCGAGACGCCTGGTACTGGGTGGGGTCGGTTGCGGCCTGGTTGACATTGAGGTTGTAGTCTGCGAGGTCCTGCCTCCAGGGAGAGGCGAGCACAAGAGCGGGGAGGAGGAAAAGGGAGAGGAGCGCCTTGAGACGCATAACGAACGGAAGGGAATGAGAGAGAGGAAATGAGGAGTGGCTGCAGTGGGCGCGACAGTTTGTGGTTGTGTTTGTGGTTATTTGCAGGCACAGAAATCTTGAGTGCTTTAATTTTAGCGCAGTTGTCAAGGGCCCTTGTCGTTGATGTCTCCCCTGCCGCTCAAGTACCAGCCCTACGTCCCCGCCGACCCCCCGCCCGGTGTCTCCTACGCCGCCTTTCTCAGGTCCTGGAGCGACGAGCATGTTGCTCGCTGGCTGTCGGACATCAAGTGCGCCTGCCACCAGGACACCTTTCGCCAGAATGACATCCGCGGCGACCTCCTGCTCGAGCTCGACCAGCAGACCCTCAAGGAGATGGGCATCTCCAGCATCGGCGACAGGCTCAGGATCCTGAATGCGGTCATGATTCTGCGCCAGCGCGTGTCCGGGAGGGTCCCGACGCCACTCACGCCCAGCCACAAGCCCAACAGCAGCATTGACGCCGACGCCCGGGTCGTCGCCGAGACCACCAACGGCCGCCAGTCGAATCGCCGCCTCGAGAACGTCCGCCCAGCCCCGCTGCAGCTGCGGGACAGCGCCAACAGGGGCGACTTGCCGGCCATCATCCGCGAGCAGGCCCCCGACTCCGCCAGAAGTGTTGTTCCCCCATCACAGCCCGTCCCTGTCCGCCCTCTGCCCCACCCGACCCAGCCTACTCCTCCCCTCAACTCGCAGCTGAGCACCCCCAGCAGTGCGCACACCGTCACTCCCGGTCTCTCCAGGCCCGGTCTCCCGCCTCTGCCCCCTCCGCCGCGCGGACAACCTCCCCTTCCTCCCGGTCGCACCTCCAACCGCAATCTCCCTTCCCATTCCCAGTCAGAGGCACCCTCTCATCCCCCTCCTCCTCCTCCCAACCAAAGCAATGGCCTGCTCACGCCCTCTGCAAGCAACTGGGTGAACCACCACCTCCCAGCCGACCCCCGCCCAGGCAACCCAGGAGGCGGCAAAACACCCATAGCGCGCTCCATGTCACCCGGCCCCATCCCCCCCGCCCGCCTGCGCCCCAACCAAGCCAACGCCACACACGGCCGCTCCGGCTCAGTCGGACTAAGCGCCGCCAACACCTCTTCACCAAACAAACCCTCTGGACGAACTGCCAATGCCCACCCTTACGCCAACGCTCACGCTGCTCTGCATACGCCATCCCATCTCGCCTCTAATCTCTCTCCCATTGACGAAACCTTTACGCATCACAGCTCCTCGGGCACACCATCACCGCCCACTCATGCCTATACAGTTGGCCGAGGTCCGTTTAACCCCGGGTCTGGTGGCGGTCAATACAGCTTGGACGACCTGCGCAAGAAGACGATTAAATTTGTGTTACCAGACGATGGCTCCTCCTTCATTATTGACGTAGCTTCATGTACAGGCGGTGTCGAAGTTCTCGAGAAAGTGTTGAAAAAGTTTGGCAAAGCCAACAAAAGCGATGGAAACATGGATGTCTCGCATACGGAAGAAGGTGGGCTCATGGTCGATGGCTGGGGCGTATTTATGGTCTTGGGCACCGACGACGGACATGGTACGTTGTCCTGCTCCCTGTCATCTTCTAGCACTGACCTAGCTCTACTACAGCGGTACCGCTAACAGAAGCCGAGCTCCTATCCATCTGCCACGCGCCCGACCACCCAACGCGCGAAAATGGGCTCGTCCTCCGACGTATCCGCAGACCAGAAGACCGCAGCGGCAGCCCCACCTCCACCATCAGCACCAACACCAGGCGCGCCTCCTCCATCAGCATCCTCTCCGGCCTAGGCGTTCCCGACCCCGAAAAAGCTCTCGAGCCCCCCTCACCCTCCTCCGGGCGCTTCAGTCCTGCTGTGCAAAACCCCAACGCGAAGCGCCCGTCCAAGCTGCGCAACTTCTTTGGGCAGCGGCCGCCAAGCGAGCTGATCACGAACCATTTGACGGAGTATTTCCCGAATACGGAGAAGAAAGTGCTGCAGCGCACGGCGAGGAACAGCATGATGCGGAGGAGGGAGAGCGTCGCGTCGTACATGGGCCGCAAGTCGTTTGGCTCCCCCCGGTCGACGACGTCCAGCCTCCCTCCTCCCCTACCCGAGAAACCCACCGCGGAAGACCTCCCCCGCGTGTCCCTCTCCACCGACGACGGCCGCTCCGTCGACCTGCACATGGACAACATCGACCGCACCCCGCACCTCCCGCCCATCCCCTTCCCCTCCGAATCCCTCTCCGAATCCCTCGAAGCCGCCACCTCCCAACAGCAACGCCCCAAATCCCGCTCCATGTCCACCGCCTCCAAGCGCATGAGCTACATGACCGAGCTGCGCAGCAAGCGCGACAAGTCGGACACCGCGAGTCTCATGACCGTCGACGAGATCACCGCCGAGGTGGAGAACCGGCGCGCGAGCAAGGCGCTGCAGCGCGACGAGGATCTGGAGGGCTGGACCAAGGTCGACTCGGAGATTGAGAATATGGTCCCGAAGGCGGTGGTGGATGACGAGGCGGATGTGGATGAGGTGGAGGATGAGAGCGAGGAGGAAGAGGAGGGGGTGAGTGATGAGGAGGTGAGTGAGGGCGAGGTGACGGATGAGGAGACGCTGAGAGAAGAGGAGGAAGAGTTGAGTCTGGATGTGGATGATGATGGTGTTTTCCGGAACGTTATGAGTGCACGAAAAGGTATGGTATATTTTTAAGCTCTCTAAGCCTCCTATTCACGTTCTTTATTAGCCAACAAATGGATCAAAGGAGCCCTCATCGGCGCTGGTTCGTTCGGCAAAGTCTACCTGGGCATGGACGCGTCTAGTGGCCTCCTGATGGCCGTCAAGCAAGTCGAGCTCCCAACAGGGTCCGCGCCCAATCAAGAGCGCAAGAAGAGCATGCTGAGTGCCCTCGAGCGTGAGATTGAGCTATTGAAGAATCTGCAGCACGAAAATATCGTTCAGTACCTCTGTACGTATTTTCCTTTTCCTTTCCCAACTCGTCTTCAATTCTAACACATATCCACAGACTCCTCGGTCGACGACGAATACCTCAACATCTTCCTCGAATATGTCCCAGGAGGATCCGTCACCGCTCTCCTGCGCAACTATGGTGCATTTGAGGAACCTCTCGTCAAGAACTTTGTCCGGCAGATTTTGCAAGGCCTTAACTACCTCCACGAGCGCGATATCATCCACCGTGATATCAAGGGCGCGAATATCCTGGTCGATAATAAAGGTGGAATTAAGATTTCTGATTTCGGTATTTCGAAGAAAGTCGACGACAGTACGTGTTCCTCCTTCCATCCTTGAATTACATTCGACTAAACATTGTACCTAGACCTCCTAACCGGCAACCGCGTCAACCGCCCCTCCCTACAAGGCTCCGTCTTCTGGATGGCGCCCGAAGTAGTCAAACAAACCGGGCACACCGTCAAAGCCGACATCTGGTCCGTGGGGTGCCTCGTCGTCGAGATGCTAACGGGCGAGCACCCCTGGGCGCAGCTCACGCAGATGCAGGCCATCTTCAAGATCGGCTCCCAGGCGCGCCCCGCGATCCCGTCGGATATCTCGGCGGAGGCGCAGGACTTTTTGGCGCGGACGTTTGAGATCAACCATGAGGCAAGACCGACGGCGGCCGAGTTGCTCCAGCATGCGTGGATCGCGCCCAAGGCGGGGGGGAAGAAGTCGGCTTGATGGTTGTTTGTTTGTTAGAGTCCTTGTTTTATTTTTTATTGCAGTCAGGTACTCTGTTTTATTTTTCATTTCGTCTTCGTGTCTTTTTCGTCTTTTCGTCTTATGGTGGTCATCTCACTCACGTCGTCATCGTCACCTTTTGTTCCTCGCTATGCTCTTATCTTTTAAGCATAATTTATTCTCTTGCCCCTTGTGTCATCATTTTGCGGATGAGGATTTGCATCTATAAATTACTCGAGTAGTGTACTTTCTTTCCCCCTTGTACTTCTGTCGGAGCAGTGTACAATAACTCATCACTGGATTTCATTGTCATGTCGGACATTGTCGTTGTTTTCTTATTTAAAAATACTGCGACTACATTAATGTTTTGCTGGTGGCTCCTCCAAAACCTCCGTGCTACGCTTTCTTTTTAGATCAGGCTTCGAAGATGATGCCTTTTTACCAGGGCCCCAATTGGCCGGGTTCTCTTGATATCTCACAAGCCTCACAGTCTCAAGCGCACCAATAGTCTCCGGATGTCGTTTAAAACTGGCTTCCGACCTGCAATTACAATCACAATCACATCGATCAGCATCAGTATCAGCAGATGGCGACCCAAGCAAGAAAGAGCAAGGGCAAGACAGATGGCAACCCAAACTCACAGCGACTCTTTTGCTATCAGCCGACGCGCGGGAGACGTCTCTGATATGTTCTCCATCTTGACAGGGTGCAGCTTGATCCAGGATCGATAGATGTCGTGTAGTTGCCGGTGGGATGCGGTCGTTTTTAGGGAGCCGGCGCAGGCATGGGAGCGGGAGACTTTGTGGCCTGCGTTTAGGAGGGCAGAGCTGTTGATGACTTAGAATACACCCCATAAAATCCTTGATGAAGGAGACTCACGCAACATCGTCCAAAGATGGCGTCTCGCAGTGGAAGAAGCTGGCGACTTTGCCAGGTGTGAAAAAGAATGGCACTGGCAGCTCCTAATGAATGATGTCAACATCAACTCCCGCTTATCTTGAAGGTAAAAGCGTGAACCTCTTTCGCCACCGTGAGCATGCCCTTCATCCGCGCCGATGTCCCATATGAAGTCTTGTTGCTATCAACATGGGCAATAACCTTCCCTACAAAATCTCGGTCATGAAGAGGCCCAGACCACATAGGACCCGAAATCTAATCAAAGCGGTAAGTGCTACAAAACAGATAGCGAAGGTGGAGTGACGTACATGTAGATTCGATTCGCATTCCGGGCATTTCTCAGGTACTGTCGGGCCCGCTTGCGTCTTGAAGATGTAATTGGTGTGCCCGTTGGCTGATGTTTTTGAAATAAGCTTTCCAAGAGGCTGCTCATAGTGCGATTGGCAGGTTGTGCAGATGTAGAATGTGGAGTTCTTGCTGTAATAAGAATGAGAAGGACGTTCGACTTTCATACTTGTTAACTTACACCAATGCCTTTTTGACCTCGTTCGGAGAGGTGCTCACCCGGACGAAGACGCGGACGTAGAAGTCGATCGACAAGGAGAGTAGAGGTTCGATGAATCGGCCATATCTTGAGGCCGAAGTCGAGATCATATGAAGGACGAGTCGTAGAGCCTAACAGACATCCCATTAAGAACATCTCAGAAGCCAGAGCCTCGACGGCAGAGCTTACGCTTTCGTGACAGTACTCAGCCTTGACGGGTACGCCACCATAATTCGAGAAGCTGGGCCGGTCAGAAGATGCGGACGAGTTAGAATGCCCGACTCACCATTTTTCAGGGAAATTTGTCGTGGCAAGGACGGAAAGGTCGGTGCAGGTGACACAGAGCAACCCTAAGAAGCATATAAGATCGAAAACCAGAAAGGCAGGGTGACATCTAAACGTACCACCATCGTTGACGCACTGGACAGCAGCATCAATGAAAGGTGCAGCAGTACCGTAAGGGTCCAAATCTACGACATCCACCCGTTTCTTCTCTTCTCGATGGCTGTACATTAGGGAGCTGGGATGGGATTAGAAACTGGTCGGACGGCCGATTGACAGAAGGATATGTACCATGCATCTCCCTCGTTCACCCGAATTTTGGGATCGTCCGCAAAACCATTATACACGACATTGCGCTTCATAGCCTCTATCGCTCCCGGGGATAAATCGTTCGCAATTACTTGCCTGTGTAACAAGTGAGTCAATTCCGGAAACAGGCGCTTGCATGGGATAGTCTCACTTGACCAGAGGAATCTCTTTGGCATAGCGGATGGACCGCAGACCAGTCGCCGACAAGGCTTCGAGAATGACGAATCTTTGTGGTTTATACTGCAAGGTGTAAGGATCCACAAGATCGACAAAGATTAGACGCGATGTACCTCAAGTGCTATAGCTGTAGCCTCAGTCGATGAGCCAGGAATAGACTCTGTTGCTTGGAGGTTGTGCGAGGATTCACCATTGGCAGGCGCTGATGTCTTTTCTGAAAAACTCTTTTACACATCGAGTATAGATCTAGGCAATTGGTCAAACCTTGTGCTTTCTTTCCTCGTTTCTGTTCAGCTTTTTTGGACAAGGACTTTCTCCACTTCTCTTCCTTGACCCTATTCAGCTCCTCACTCCATACCCTGATACAAGCAACGCTTAGATCTCGATTGAACTCCTGGACTGGGTTGAGGAAAGCCTCGTTTTCGGACAAGAGGATATGTGAGGTATTTTCTGTGTGTAAGCGGAATCCTTCAGGAATGCCGGCTGTGCTTGTCATTCTTGAGCCCCACGGAAGTGAGAGGAATGATTTTCTGGTACGACTGAAGAGGGCAAATAAGCCAGCCAGCTCGATGATCAATGGACGTCGAGAGCGCGCTCAGCGAATTTGATTTATTTTCAGCAACAAAGATCCCACGCGTCCAGAAAGAAACTGACTATAATATAGCATGACGTAGTTATGTGAAGTCTATTCTAGGGCGCCAGCGGCCAGAGACCCTGTTTGCCTTTCTTACAAGCTCATCGGACGTCGGTTTCCTCTAAAAAAGTCGGCAAAGGTCAGACTTAAGCTGCTTGGCCGGAGGAAGGCGCAAATCTTCCAGAATGTCGTCGAGGAGACTGTCGGATCGTGCCACTGGTTTGTCTGTTGACTTGACTGCTTCGCCCTCTCCTACGTCCAGCAGGTTATGAGAGGGACCTCCGCCAGGATGTGTACCAGCTCCTGCAACCACCACTATCTTCGGTAAGTGTCCCTCCGCCTGGGAAAGATGAGATGTATTTGCTGAGTCCCAGAAGTCCGGAAGGTATGGCTACAACCTCAACTCAGATTCTGTCCGATGAACCGTGAGAGCAGGACGTACGACTTGGACAGGAGGCTCAGGAGTAGCGTAGAAAGCATCAGGTATCTTGACGTCGAAGACTGTTTGTTCAGAGGAGGGTGGAAGCGGCGGGTTTCCGGGTATCACAGGGTCCTTTATTCCCGTCGTGGTTGAAGCTTTACGAATGGCTATCGCTGCATTTTTCTTTCCCTTCGTTGCCCTGTGCAAGAAGGTCAGCATAGGCATAACAAAAGGCAGGACCACGTACGCAGAGAGGATTCGGGGTATTTTTGGAGAGTGAGTGACAAGGCGCAACATCGTGAACAAAAAGTCGTCTTGCTGAGGACCAGCCTGGGCATTTTCAACGTCACGCAGTTGCTCAGATAAGATAAGATAAGATTGAGCAGGCTAACCCAATTCAGTTCCGTTCGACGAAAGATCTGCTCCGCTCCCTGTCCACTCTCTCACCGTCGTCCCCTCGTTGCAACTGCCATTCGATCTGTCTAATCGGAAACCGGTGTGCTACACAGATTGTTGCCATTTTTTCTATCGGAGAAATCAGTTCACGCTTACAGATCGATAAAGAGCCCTTTACCTCGACTGCCTCGTGTTTTCATCGTGGCGCGTGTTTGGAAACAACAATCCGGCTCAAACTACGTATGCCTTGAACCCTGATAACATCCACAGCTTAGCCAGATACCTTTCTCTTCCTCTCCATGCTTCTTTCTCCGACGTAGGCGCCTGTCCTTTCTGTACGTTCCACCTTTCACTATGTTCGCCTTTCTTAACAGGTCCACAAGTGCAAGTCTGCCTTCTCAAGCCTTCTGGGGTAAATTCAAGCCAAAGTCAAAAGAGCCGGAACCAAAGCAGCCACCAATGGCTGTGGCGAGACCCCGTCTACTGACCCTTGCCTTTGGCGAGATGGAGACACTGCGAATGGCAAGTTCGTTCCCCTCGCCTGTCCATCGGCAACTGATCATTTAACGACATAATAGTTACCAAATACTTTCAACGTACGCGAAACTCTCGATCGATGGCCCCGTTATCTCATTTCGTGTTAGGAACTGATGGCGATTGCCCAAGACTGGACCAAGCCCCCCCCGGACGCCGTCTTCAATCTACGCGTCCCAGTCGAGTATGCTTCGATTCACGCGGCCGTAAGTTGAGAAACATCTGTGGCTTAACAGTTCTCTGACAATCCTCTAGCGGCTCGTAGCCGGGCCTTATATTTATGTGCGTCCTCGAAACATCTTGGAGTAGCATAAACTTACCAACGTCGACGATAGCTTACTGGAGAAGATTCCTATCAAATCGCCATTATGGGTGTCCAGGGTATACGAGTTGAGATCGTCTCTGATGCCCCACCACCGCCTGATGAGCCTCCGTAAGTGATTCACAGAGTTTGTAGAGTAAAGCATACTCACTCACGCATGGAACCAGACCGCCGCCGTAAGTGCCACAAATGACTTTGTCCACTGTAGTCTCTTCATGGTGCTCTTAGACCCCCTCCCGTTCTTGAAATGCCCGGAACTTTCAACCTAGAGCTTACACCCGGGCAAACTGTTTCCTTAGACGTCACCCTTAATTCCGATGAACTTGATATGTCAAGAATGGAGGACGGAACACTGGTCGATGGAGCGTTCTGGGGCAAGCTCGACATTGTGCACTCTGGCGACACGCACTCACTCGAGTTCAGTGGGACTAGGCTACCCCCAGGAGAAGACTATTCCCCCGACATGTTAATCGACCACCGCGTTATGACCAAACTTGCGACCGTCGCAAAGCCGACTGCCGCAAAATGTAACCTTACAATCTTGTCTCCTGCTGTTCAATACTGCGACGTCGTCCTCACTTTCTCATCCCTGTGGAAACCTGGAATTGCCTGGCCACCTCCAGAGCAAGTCGAAGAACACAAGATAAAATATTTCCTGCGCGTACATCCGGGCGGCGCATTAGAACACTTTGAGAGTGAGATGGTGTCTACTGCCTTGTACTATGAAGCGATGTGAGTACATCTTGCTGTTTTCGCCTCGGTTTCTAACAACCGTGGAACAGACCCGATGCATCGATGATGGATCCCAATAATTTTATCGCACCGCGAAACGGATTTGCAATGTCATTCCGCGATTTTATACCCCATCTCATGAACGTGCTGGACCAATTAGGAATGTCCTTGCATGCCCGTACAGCGTTTATTAAGTGCGTCCAATCATTCCCTTAAGCTATCCGTCTTCTGAATTGTTCAACATTTCAGTAACAATATGTCCGCGTTCTCTGCGCATAAAAATATCGCCTATAGGTTCTTGTCCCCAGGCAAGATCGCAGCTGCCATCGACATCTCAGTGACGACAGAGCCATGTGTCTTCACTCGACTGTTCCTCATATTCCGTGGCTTGAATGACGATGAAGTTGGAATGTTTGCGGGAGCCGGAGAGAAGGAGGCAAATGCGCATAATTGGCGGGAAGTTGTCGGATGGACTGAACACTCGAAGGATCCAGAACAGTTCCGCGTCCTGGAGACATCCGTGCTAGAAGTCACCTAATCCTCGATGCACCGGTGACTACTTTGTGTTTTTGATGCCCAAGCTCTCGGACATGACGTACCTTGATGTTTGCAACGCTTTTACGCTTTCTTTCCTTTCATCTGGGTGATACCTTACTGCCTATTTTTTTAGTAGATACCGCCGTCTTCTATACCTCACCTTATATTCCTTGTAGTTTTCCCAGAACTTGTATTGCACGCTTTGTAGTCTTAGGGAGCGCCTGAGCTCTTTTGTAGCCATCTTAGTGTCGAGATTACTTCCGACTTTCTTCGGAATTGCTGAGCTTGGACCAGGTATGATGTGACACTCATCAGGTGAGGTGACAAATTGTGTTTTGGTGACGCTGGTGGTGACACGCTCAATGATTCTGTCCTCTTTAACTGCAACCTTTGCTGAAGAATTCAACCTCTGATCCGGCTGACGACGCGTTGCTTTCATTTCAAATATGCCGGCAAAGTCACAATAGTAAGCAAGTTTTCCAACAAGCGCTGGTTCTTCTCGCTCACCGAGACCGCCATTGCAGTGAGCTGGATCGCGAGGCTAACATTGCCAAGAATCGCGCGTTATTTGAGGATCTTGGACTGAAAGATGCCGTAGCAAGCTTAGGGGCGTCCAAGCCGAAAACTGCTGCAAAACCTCTACAGACGAAGAAGGTAAAGCGAGAAAGGCCCGAGGTTGAAATTCAACCACGGCGACAATCCAGGCGCTTGCTCTCAAAGAATCACGTCGATCCTAATGAGACTCCAGAGGAACGCAAAATACGCGAAGTGCGTACAGTCTCCTTGTTTCCATCCTTTTCTGAAGCGAGCACTCTAGGAGCTGCAGCTGAAGGAGCAGCAAAGACTGGAGGAGGAGAGGTTGGAGGCGGAGGAAAAAGCCAGGCAAGCTAAACGCCCAAGACATGACACCCTCAATTTCAAGACGCTCGCCGAAGCTGAACCTCAAGAAATGTCGAAACTATCAACAGCCATGCAAAGCGTGGCTCAAGTGTCTCGACGTGTCGGCGATCCCGAAGCATTTACCTTTTCAGAGGAATCGAAACATGAAGCTGAAGTCAAATCACTACGGGACAAAGTGCGGAACCTCAAAGTTGTGTCGAGAGCTAAAGTGACTATCAACCGTGTCTATTGCGCTGCATATCATCCAGAAGTTACCAAAGATCTAATATTCTTCGGAGGTTCGTGGACCGTGTGCCATCGCTTGTCGTGAATTAAGCATTCTGATTCAGACAAGCACGGACAACTCGGTATATGGGACGCGAGAGCCCCACCCGACGAGGATGACGAGGACAACGACATTCCGCCGGAAAATCGAGAAGGCGGGAAATATTGGCGCCTTCAACTACACTGGCCAGATTCACCAAAATCATCTATTTCGACTATCAAAATTGACCCAATCGATTCACATAATGTAAGGCCTCATTCATTAGGTCATTGCATTCTCATTTACTTTCTCGCAGTTATATACAAGTTCCTACGACTGTACAATACGAAGCACTTCTTTCGTTTCTGGCATCTCGAGGGAGGTGTACGCCACGGACGATGGTGTTCTTATCTCCAGCATCGATCTTCCGCCTCACGGCCATGAAATGTGGGTTTCAGACGGTGCTGGCGGGGTTACACATCTGGATTTGCGTGAAGATAAAGCGCATGCACGCCGCTACACATTGTCCGAAGCCAAAATTGGGTCTATAAGTGTGAATCCGACGCGGCCTAATTTCTTGCTGACTGCCAGCAATAGCCGTTTCCTCAAGTAAGCCATCCTTTCTCCATACAAGACCCGACTGACGGCCAACAATTTATAAGGATCTGGGACACTCGGAAACTGCAGAATATACCCATCTCATTACTCGAGAAGGACGCGGTTACAAAGCAGGAATCCGGCCGTAAGCTGTATGACTTTGACTCAGCAACCATTGAAAAGCACTTCGAGAGCCAGAAGGGAAGAGGAGGCTTCCGCGGGGAATTCAAGCATGACAAATCGGCGAGCTCGTCGTACTGGGATCCCAGAGGGCGTCAGATCGTCAGCACGAGCTATGACGATAGAATCCGAAGTGGGTGTAAATTGCTCCTCCACCGTGAAGAATGCTGACGGCTGTCCAGTATGGGACATTGATTCCTCAGCCTTCGAAAACGATACACCTTTCCCCAACATGAAACCCTTCTGCCAAATCAAACACAACTGCCAAACGGTATATACCAACCTCGCGTTCTCGTCCTCCATTCTTTTCATCAACGAATATCTTTACAGGGAAAATGGTTAACCATTCTTCGCGCGCAATGGAGTCCCAATCCTGATGCCTATCCTCACTTTACGGTGGGCAACATGAATCATTCATTAGATATCTACTCCGCCAAGGTTGGTGTCCAGACACCTCCCAAAATCATAACCTCACGATATTATCCATTCAGGGTGAATTAGTAACTCAGCTTTCTGACCCCACCATGTATGTCAACCCGTTGAGACCTTTATTTCCAATCTAATCATCTATTTTCAGGATAAGTGCAGTCCAGGCCGTGACTTGCTCTCATCCTAGCATCATCGAAAGAGCGGCCAGCGGGAGCGCAAGCGGAAAGTGTATCCTCTGGGCTCCGAAGTCTATTGGTTGGAATTCCTAGTGCGGCAGAGCCTTCTCTTTGCATGTATAACACATTATGGGTATATTATAATCTATGGGATGATTCTGGATTTCATCTAGATCACAGGTACATATCGTCCCAGTCATCTGGGGGCTCTTCCTGCTGAGTTGGAGGCTGTGGTGCCGGCGCAGCGACAGGGAGCGAGGGATTATCTCCCGAGGCGTTTTCCACCTCATCAATGATGTTCCACATCTCCTCGTCTTCATCAGCAGATGAGTTCGCAGCTGTAGTTGGTGCTGCCGGAGGATCGGATGAGTGACCGCTAAACTCGTCCATGGATCTCCAGAAACTTTCTTCCTCGTCTTCCTCGCGGCCTTCAGATGGTGTTGTGGCTGTACCTGTACTGGACTGGTTAGGGGGTCGGGCTACCGTCTCGCTCTCGTTCTCGGGACGGGTAGAAGATGCACGAGATTGAGAGCGCGATGGAGAGGAACGGGGTCCAGTACCGCGATCCTCGGCGTTCGCCTCATCATCATTTGCCTGTCCTCCATCACTGTCCTCTTCATCACTATCATGATTCTGCGTGGTGGGGCGTCCATGAGCTTCGTCACGCCAAACGGACAGGCTTACCTATATCATCAATGAGTACATAGAAGACCGATCCATAGAGAAGGGGCCTACGTTCATCCTTTTTGAATGGCAGAGTTTTTCTATACGCTCAACCGTATCCCTGAAGGGTGTCTTCGGGTATAGTTGGTGTGTCCAATATTGATAGGTCTGAAGTAACCGGTTCAGATCCGTGGCCTAGAAGTACGCGAGAGCATTTAATACAACAGATGGAGATGGCTATGCAGTTGCGGCGTACCTCATGACCCTTGCCTTTGATTCGGAAGTCCTTCGTCATTTTTATGAGTTTTGGGAAACCAAGTGGACTGACTAGCAGATTTTCGTCAAGCTTCATCATTCTGCGGGTGGCCTTTTTCTCGTCCTTGTCTTTGTCCTTGCCTTTGTTTCCAGATTGTCGGTTGCCAGCGGTACCTCCCGCATCTCGTGAAGGTGAGCTGCTTGGTAGGATCTGATGAGGTGTAAGTGCTGGCATGGTCTTTCGGACCTGTGCTTCGGCTTGGCGGACAAGTTCGGCTTCATCTACTGGAACAGCCAAACGTTTGTATGGCCCGTCATCGTCCATTTCCTTGTCGAAGTCGTCGAACAACGCGTCGATGTCTACTTCTTGCGGGGGAGGCGCCTTGTGCGTTGGCTGCACGGAGGACATCTCGATATCATCATCAGAGTCTGCAAGAAATAGTGCCTGACGAGGGCGCTTAGAGGGCCTGCTGACATTCTGCTCGCCGTCGTCCTCGATGGCGGGTTGGTCCCAGATGCTGTCCAGTGATGAGTCCATCGAGCGCGTTATGTACGCGTGTTTGTTCGACGCGATTTTAATGAGAGATGCGCACACGTGATTTGAAGGAAATTCGCTCCCTCATGGCCGCCACCGCTCAACCAAACGTACAAGAGGGAATCGAGTACTGGAATACTCAGCCAGCAAGTCTGGATGGTGTTCTGGGTGGTTATGGCTCTGGGGTACATTTTGTCTCTCATTTTGCCTCTGTAGCACTCATCGATCTCTGTTCATCAGTCTCTTCCACGAGTAGATGCTCTCGGCTCCAGACTTTTCTTGCTCCATCTCTATCCCCAACTGTCAACAGTTCCCTCCGCGTTCAGGCCCTTGGATGCGCCCGAGAACCCACCGAGGACACGCGCTCTTGACGTTGGTGCTGGCATCGGCCGCGTAACGGCTGATGTACTCCTCTACCTTGTCTCCGACGTCACTATTCTAGAGCCTGTAGAGTCTTTTGTGCAAGAGGCTCTGTCGAGAGCAAGAAGCAGTGCTTCTGGCTCGCTCAAATCTGGTGCATGGCCTGGGCTGGCAGATGGTTCGAAGAGCGTAACAATTCTTCAAGGAACTTTGCAAGACTTCCATCCACTTATGCCCCACCGCGCACATTTTCTAGACCGCATCGGGTATCAGTCGCCTCGGCCAGCAGACGAAATTGGAGAAGGATTTGATGTGATATGGTGCCAATGGTGTTTAGGGCATCTCTCAGATCCCGACCTTGTTGCATTCTTTAAGCGATGTAGCGAATCTCTGAAAAAGCATCCGCAAGCTGTAATTGTGGTCAAGGAAAACATCTGCGCGGACTCCAATGATGGTACCCCACAAGAAATTTTTGATGAACAAGACTCAAGCTTGACGAGGTAGGGCTATGGACCTAGTCAAAATTTTGCCCTGTTTTGAATAAAGTCAACAGGTCGGATTTAGCTTGGAAAAGGTTATTCAAGGAAGCTGGTCTGCGACTCATTCGAGAACGTGTCCAGGAGGGCCTACCCGAAGGTCTTTTTGTTGTCAAAATGTAGGTAGCGACATTGTCATTTATCCGGATTCACTAATGATGTATACCCAGGTACGGTCTTCGCCCCTAATCAAAGCAAACTCACCCGGAGTCTCGTACAATAAAACGAACGGTGTAGTATACAGGAAATCAGTACAGACGTCAGACCATCACAGTCAGCTAGAAATACATCAACAGGTCATGAAAGAAAATCGTGGAATGAAGGAAGAGTCGTGTCATCGGGATGAAGTTGCATCGAGTCCAGCAGTAATTGCACTGCTGACAAGCTGGCGGGTCTTGACTGCCTTGGGCTCTAGCCGTTCTCGCAAACCCGGGAACGTATTTTGGATAAGGCGGTCTAATTGCGGCCAAATTTCATCGGATGTTGTCCCGGACAAGGTCTTGACCTTCAGCCCAGAAGGTGCGTGGAACGACAGTTGATGAGGGTGCTGATGAGTATTCGGCCGAGGCGCGTCGGGTTGCGCAGCAGTTTTATCAAAGTACGAAAGCAACGGGGAAGTCTGGGTATAGAACGCGGCCAGTCGGCGAGCAAAAATTTCCTGTGCATAAGGGGATCAAGATTAGATTGCGGAGCGCTGAGTCACGAAAATATACGGACTGGATTATCATCGGGACGCTTGGTTAGAGGCTCTCCGGTTTGATCGTCAAAGCCCTCAACTCGTGGTCGATTGTAGGACATGTTGTAAACGCGACCCGAAGGAAGATGCACCCATCTATCGGAGATGCGGCTCAGAATAACCTCATCCGGTACGTCTAAGTTGACAACCAGCGTCAGCGGCATATTTCGTTTCCTGTAAGTACGCCATTATTCGATGTCGTCCCAGCTGTATGAAATCATGGCGTACTTGAGATGTGTGTCCAAGAGTTCCGCCTGCCCCAGAGTGCGAGGGAAGCCATCTAAGATCCAGTGCTACGGAACAGTATGCTCAGATGGCGTCAAAAGTAATAATATGGTAGCTCGACGAACTTTGTGTTGTAAGGAGTCCAACTTGCTAGTCAGAACCTTTAGAACTGTCTCATCAGGGAGCAGACCCCCACGAGCCACTATCTCTTCCGCTTCCAGTCCAATTTCGGTCCGTTCAGCAATATGTTGGCGCAATAAATCCCCTGTCGACAACGAAATGATGGGGTACTTGCGGGTCAGGCGAGCAGTCAACGTCCCCTTGCCTGCGCCTGGTTTGCCAAACATAAGCATGCGCACTACACGCTCATCGCGGTCCTCCTGAGTGCCTTTGTGAGTATTAAGCACAAATGGAAGAGCTCTCTTGGCAGCAGCGGACTGGGAAATGGCCCTACGGGCGTCAGCCCGGATGGCGTACGCGCGAGCTAGAGAGTGGCGAAGGTTGTAGTGCATGGACAGGAAGGAGGTCGGACGAGGGGTCTCAGGAGCAACTGCGATGAAATAAAAAGTGGTTCGCTTAAGAATGACATCCCCTAAAAGGTTGGCCGAGGACGGAAGTGATCTCACATCATGCAAAATGGTGCAACACGAATTTTTGGGGAGATGTTGCTTGGTCCAGACTCTGCGCTGTTAGCCCACTACATCCACTACTTCGGAATACCGCAGCTGCCGCACGATATCCTTGTGAATTACATATCACCCCGGCGTCTTCTCTTCTAATCTCGCCTCATACTGGCATTACAAATGTGATTATACGACTAGACACGGTTACTCATGAGGTCATCGTGTACCTGCTAAGCCTGTCCCAGACTTGGCTTCTCCGTCTTCTACCCAGCCAATGAGTTCTCGCATGCGGCGCACTCCTACAACGCCCCTGACATCATTCCGCGAGTCTAAAGCTACGCAGATTGCGGCTGCGACGTGATCGACATGGATTGGAGGGATGGTGAGAGCGTTGGCGACAGATTCGAAGACGGATGTCGACGTCTCTGTTGAGCGAGGTCCGAAGGAGGAACCAATAGATCGGAGGATACTCGAGGGAGTTGGGAGGCTTTGTGGTACTTTTTTATGAAGCGTGGCGGAAAGATCGAGCAGGGCAGCTGCAGGCGTTGTCAGAGGTCGAACGTGTGCATGATATACCAGACCTTCACATAGATCGTGTCAGAGAGACATAGAAAAGAAGAGAAAAGCTAAAACGGGCATACTCGGGCGTATATACACGCCTCTATACTCAGTACTGTTGCCGATCATCTGTTCAATGCCTTGCTCGGCCTCCCGTTTCGATTCGATGTATCTCGCAGGAATGACAGGTCGAAAGATATCTTCCGCCGACACGAAAATGAACGGTCGTGGCTTATTCGTACTTCCATTAGCCTCGGGTGGGGAAGCCAGAAACGCCTCGCACACGCGCAATGCTGAAATGCGAATATGAAGCCATGTGCGGAAAATCAGTCAGAGCGAGTCTTTCTTCTCGTAACAATGGCTCCGCACCTGCATCGCGGTTGAGGGCGTTGTAAGTCTTTCGATTTGTGGAGTCGTTCTTCGCAAGGGGATTCCCAGTATCCCCAGTAGCGGCCTTAAAAAAACTGCTGGCTAGAGCTGGAATATTGCCTTGTCGTATCGCGTCCTTGTAGCTGCTATCCTCGATAAGCGTGCCCAAAGTATGCACGACTCCATCCACCTCCGGAAGTAAGTGGGCGAATGTCTCGGGATGAAATGCGTCCCCTCTCTGCCAATCTACCTGAATGAACGAGGAGAGAATATGTGAATTAAACTTCCAAGGCGGCGTAGTCAATGAGAAGCAACACCTTGGCTGTCCACGCGGGTGAATGTCCTTTAGGAGTTCGGTAGGGATTTCCAGACGAACTAGAGCAAGGAACGCGTCAAGCAATTATGAACTTCTGTATGATAGCAATCCTACCTGACGCTCGTCACCTGGACGCCGCGTGCTAGTGCAGCCTTGCACACCGCAGAGCCTGTCGAAAGCTTCCATCAGAATTTGGGGATGTCCCAAGTGAGGATCGGCCACACACCTACGAAGCCATTACCACCGACGACAAGCACTTTTCGAACGGTAGAATTCATTGTTTTCTGACGTCCAGTCTCTGCATGGATGGAAGGTGCTGAAGAAGATGGAGTCGAGCCTTCAGCAATAAATCCAAACAAAGCTCAATTATTGCTCTCACACAACTTGAACTGTTGGCCCTCGACTCTCTCGAAGAGAGAACTTCATACAACTCAGAAGAGCACCAGTATTTAAATGTACATCTCGAACTTGCGAGTTTTATTGATTTCTTTTGTACTAGTACACAATGCAAAAATACGCCGTTTACAATTGCTTCTCGTCTAGGAGATTTGTGCTATCCAGATAATGATGATGTTGGATGAACTCTATCATGAGGGAGAATAAAATGGAAAGGTAGCCCCGAAAACCATGCAATGAGACCCGAGATAAGGAGAGCGTGCAGGGATACATAACATCAAGTTAGGAAATAGGAAAGCCTGATAAAGAAAACGATAAAAATAAAAGTAAAGGGGACGGGCCGAGAAAGTTAAAAAGGCATAGGAGTTTGTGTACGCCAACCGGGGTCGTAAGTCTCGTATCTTCGTAAACTTTCATGCCGTCCGTTGCGCTGCAGGGGATTGTGTGGTGGTTCTAGCCCGCCAAGTAAGAATGGCAGATCAATGCCGTGATGAGAAGAGAAAGTTTGTGAGATTTAGTGTGACAGCCGGGTCGTGAGGTTTGACATTAAGTTCGTTAGGCAGCGGCTTTAAACAAATTGCCAGGAGACTAGAAATCGTACGGTAAGCTCGTGCATTTTTAGCTCGGATTAGATGAAGGCACTTACTGGGCACCTCGCCCTGGTCGAGGGTAGCGATTTGTTGGAAGGCACCAACGGAAAGGTCGATCGAGTTCGAGTTCTCGCAGGTAGGGCAAGCATCCTCGATGGTAACGGTTACGGACTGATATAGGAGGGAAGAAGTTAGGCCTAGACGTTTGAATGGAAATTAAGGGGCTCGAACCTTCTTGTTTTTCGTGTTGGTGATCTTGACCTTCTTTCCGCAGAGGCTCGACTTGGCACCAAGGTTGCCATACCGGTTGCCGTCTAAAAGGTCGATGAAAAAATCGGTAAACAATTTGAATTAAGGGCAAGAATGCAGGCGTACCGATAGCGGCAATCAAGTCAGAGTCGGAGTGCTTTTGACCGCAGGCTCCAAAGTTATTATTCTGGTAGAAAAAGGTGGCGCTTGATGCGAGGTCAGAATGGAAAAGAAAATAAATTTTTTTGATGGCTTACACTCCACCAGTGTTAACAGCTGACTGGGGGGCGGGAGCGGCGGCGGCAGGGGCAGGCGAAGCGACAACCTTCTTGGGGGTGGAGCTGGGCGCCGCAACAGTAGTGACGGGAGCAGGTGCCGCTACTGGTGCCTTGGACGTAGTGGGAGCAGGGGCGGGAGCCGCTGCAGGTGCCTTGGAAGGAGAGGGAGCTGGTGGGGCAGAGCTGACATCATCATCATCGCCTTCATCATCGCAGTCAGGAAGGTCGTCATCATCGCCATCGTCCGACGAAGTGCTCGTAGCAGAGGTTGTCGCGTTAGGGTTGCACTCAGCAGGACGGGACGACAGGGACTGCGTAGCCTGAGAGGAAAAATGTCAACATGAATGATCTACATTTATGGGAATAATTTGAAAAAGCAATAACATACCAAGAGCGGGTGGCAACACTCGTCGAAGAACGCAGTGTTGTGCTTGTTTTCGCAGGACAGAGCCATGTACCTGGTGTGGTAGACATTGTAGTCCTAGAATAGCAACATGAGCGCCTGATTCGGGAGCAGCGCTGAGTAGAGCAGACCTCAAGGATAGCGAAATTCCAGCCCTTGGGCGGGGTAGCACGGGGAACAGCCAGAGAAGAGACAGAAGCGGCCAAAGAGAGGGCGATGGTGGAGAAGGCGGTAAGGTGGTACATGTTGAATGACTTGAGTTGGACTGGGGACGAGGGAATGTGGAGAGAGAAAGAGAGGGCTGGTTTTAAAGGAAAGAAAGAAAAGGCTAAAGAGAAAAAAGGTTAGCTTCTAGTAAGATATGAAAAGAAGACGCGAGCCGCACGAGGACGTACTTTGAGAAGGCAAGGAAACGGCGAGGAGAAAAAGAACAATGTCAACTCGAACTGTCCAATTTAATTTTTATAGCATCTATTTTTAGACTCCGGCGCACTCCGGTCTATCCATGTCCGAGGCAACGGCGTTTGTGCGCGTCGCCCATTCATTTCCGGCGCCGGCACACTCCGCCCGCTAGCCGCAAACGGTCCTCAGCGTCAGACTCTCCTCACGACAGCAACACTTCAACGACACCGTCATGAGTGCGTCCACACAATTAACTCTCTCTTGTTTTCCCCTTAATTGTTCCTAGGCTACAGTCACGAAAACCCATTTGCCTCGACTCATTCTCTCGATACCAATCCGTTTGATGACCCACAGCCGCAGCAGGAACCTGCCAGTTCAGCACGTCTCGAAGAAATACGCCGTCGAGAACAGGATCTCGAGCGCCGTGAAGCGGAGCTGAACAACAGAGCTGAGCATATACGCCGCCATGGAAGAAACAACTTTCCACCATGCAAGTCCAAGCCTTCTTTCGTCGCGTTCGCGTCTAACACTGTGCTCCAGTCTTCCCGCTTATTTTCCACTCCATCCCAGACGAGATTCCCGAGGCACACAGGCCCCTTATTACACGGCTCTATCAACTGTGGCTCGTTCTTCTGGGAACATTAATTGTAAACATGGTTGCCTGCATATTCATCCTCACTGCCGGATCTGCATCCGGGGGAGGCGACCTCGGTGCCAGCCTTGGGTCAGTCCATTTGAGCTATGCTTCAGAACGAGGGTCCAACTCAAGTTGACTTTCATGCAGATACCTGATTTTCATATCCATTCTTTCGTTCCTCCTTTGGTACCGGTGAGCGCTTCACACCTTTCTCTCCGTATGTGTCACAGTGATGCCAAATGCTGACCTCCGTTCGTGTACAGTCCGATATATAATGGTTACATGAAGGTACTATCGTCATCCGGCGATCTAGAGCGAAATTACTGACCGGTTTACTGCACAGGAGCAAGCATTATACTACTGTAAGAAAGCCGGATTTGCCCCGTATCACTCTCTAACTCGTTTGCGAATCCAGACTTCTACTTCTTCTTTGGCGGATTCCACCTGCTCTTCAGCCTCTACATGTAAGCACAGCATGACCTACTCTGACCTTAATGAAGGACCTCATCTTCGCCACCAGGATCATAGGTATACCGGGGTACGTGGGCCGTTAAGAAATCCGAGGGCGAACGTCCCTTGCTGATCTGATTCCACGTAGAACTGGCTCCGCCGGACTGATTCAGACCATCCGCGAGTTCTCAAGTCATCACTGGGTTGCAGCCATCCTCGGGTTGATTGCTACGGTTGGCTGGACCATCCAAGGGGTTGGCAATGCATATTATTATCGCCAAGTACGCTTCATCGCTATCACCTGCATCACAGGCTGAACCTTCTCCGTGCCTAGATATACAATCATCATACGGCCGCGGGACACACCATGGAAAAGGTAGGGCCCAGCTCTTATCCGTCGAGCAAAGAGCTAACAAGGCACAGGCCAAGGGCGAGTTAGCCACTCACGGCGCAAAGGCTTATTTTACTCGGGGATGATGTATTAGCCAGCTATGCTATGTACTTGACAATGAGATTCATGACTCTAATGGCCCAAGCATTCCAACGTATTTAAAATTGAGAAGCGTGGCTGTGCTGGGTGAACAGTGCGCAGCGGAGTTTGAAATTGTCTGATTAAAGCTGCGAATTGGGCTTGTCTCTTTTTCTTCCAACCACCCGTCACTAAAGGTCAGTGTACTCGGCCACTTTTCCGTGCAGGCGCTCATGTCTTCCTCGCAGCTCAAAAGCCGTTCAAAAAAACATATAAAAATCTTTCATATTCATAAGCGGTTT
>NHYE01005448.1:0-30840 GCA_002938385.1 Gymnopilus dilepis | reverse complement strand
GTAAGCTTCACAGGACGGTCCTAAATCCTATCAAAGAAAATTTACAAAGTTTATTCAGCTTTGGGATTTATACAAGAAGGCTAGTTCCTCGATATGGCTTCCCGAAGAGATCGAACTGTCTCGGGATACTGTCGATTGGGACAAGGCCATGAATGAACATGACAGGTATTTTATTTCCCGGATTTTGGCATTCTTTGCCATCTCGGACGAGATTGTAAACGAGAATCTCGTCCTTCGTTTCTTCGAGGAAATAAAAATTCCTGAAGCAAGACACTTCTACAGTGTCCAAATTTTCATGTAAGTCTTCTAAGACTACATTGACTATCAGAAGTATTCAAGATATATATAAAGCGAAAATATCCACGCAGAAACTTATGCCAACTTGCTTTCGACGCTAGTAACCGACCCCCAGAACCGAGACTTCCTCTTCCATTCTGTAATGAACATACCGAGCATACGATCCAAGGCGCAATGGGCCGTCAAATGGACTGAAAACAAAGACGAAAACCTTGCTACGCGCCTCGTTGCATTTGCAGCAGTCGAAGGAATTTTCTTTTCAGCATCTTTTGCCGCAATATTCTGGATCAAGACACGAGGCATCATGCCAGGACTATGCTACTCCAATGAACTTATCTCCAGAGATGAGGGTCTCCATGTCGAATTTGCATGTGCCCTCTTCAGTCTCATGGAGCAGAAACCCAGTAAAGATAAGGTGTTAGAAATTATAACAAGCGCCGTTCAAACAGAAAAGCAGTTTGTTGATGGTGAGTAATGGTACCATTCCGCCTAAACAATATTTACCAATCGAGACAGACATATTATCGACTGATCTCCTTGGCATGAACGCCATTCTCATGCAACAATTCGTGGAATTTGTGGCCGACAGGCTTCTACAGATGCTTGGGCATGACGCATACTA
Source organism: Gymnopilus dilepis (assembly GCA_002938385.1). Classification (NCBI taxonomy): domain Eukaryota; kingdom Fungi; phylum Basidiomycota; class Agaricomycetes; order Agaricales; family Galerinaceae; genus Gymnopilus; species Gymnopilus dilepis. The sequence continues at coordinate 29,921 of NHYE01005448.1, read as the reverse complement.
TAATGTCGGTAATCCGGTGAGCGCAACAACTAAACTTCGTCGCTGTACATATGAAGTAGGCATGTACAGTTCCCGTTCATGGAGATGATATCTCAGGACGGCAAGGCCAATTTCTTTGAACGACAGGTCTCGGCGTACAAGCTGTCGACTAAGATCACTCCATACGACTCAACTGCACCCGAACTAACCCACATAGACTTGTAAGTAGTAGAGAAATTAGATGCTTCACTTGTCTGACCGAGGCAATAGTTCCTTCAAGGAGTTGATAGACCAGTAACCAGATACTGACCATGAAGTTAGTACTTAGAACATTATGTAGCCTGTCTGTAATAAATCCGAAGTTTCCTCTACATTGATCGACATGCCTTCGAAAGTCTGTACAGCAGCGAGTCCCGTTTGCCAAGACGTAATCAAGAATGCAGTCTTCAAACCAACTTCCAAGCAAAGATTCAAGTCGAATGTATATCCAAGTTCTCGATGTCCTATACAAACACGAGCGGATGAGCAAAAAACTATAGACATGATAAGCTGTACATCTCACCTGAGCCGTACATATACCGTGTAGTCCCAATACAAGGTCAGGATCAATTTCCTGCAGAGCAGTTGCCTGTCAACGTCTTAACAATCAAAACGCGACAGGGTGAATAAGGTAAGGACTTACTGGGTAACCAACATCCGGCAAGTTTTCTAGACTAGGCACGAAAGCTGTAACGTCGCCAGCAGGCACTAAGGATATATTCCCCGCGAGACTGGGAACTGAGGAGGTAGAATCGCCGGACCAAGAGTCAGACGACAAACCATTAGCTAAGAAAGCAGCGGTATCCTGAACGCCCGACGGGAGAGGGTCATGGAGAAGAGGTAAGCTGCCGCTGTCAGAGAAAACGGCAAGCATATCTTCAACTGACGACAAATCCTGGATATTCTGTAATCAACGGTAGTAGGAAACAGTAGTTAAATACTTACCAGAGTCAGACCTAATGTATCCAACGTCTTTGCTTGCTCCAAGAAAGTGTCTAGGGTTTGAAAAGGAAGTTCGTTAGAAGGTAGGACCCCTTGCCCGCTAGCACCGTTGGCGGTGCTAGGATCTCCGTCTGCTTCATAGCCATGCTGCAACACCGTGTTACCCAGACTTTCATTGAAGACCTTAGTTTGAACGCGTCAGCCTACCCGAATGTCAAGTACAACACTCTGCTTACTGTGCTGTTGACGAGGCCTTCTCCGACAGAACCTCGTTAAACGCGGGTCTCGGATAGAACTTCAAAGGAACAAACCTTCCACGTCAAACTGTGCTCCCTCATTGATTGCTCCAGAATTATGCAGGACATAGTGTTCGTGGTTTGGAAGTGCGGCGACAGTAGGGTGTTCAACTTGTGGACGTGAAGCTACCCGAAGTTGTTGCCTTATCCTGTCAATCTATCCATGGTCCCATCATTATTTAGAACCAGAGACCACAAAGGATAAGATAGTACGCACCAACTCGTCAAGCTGAACGCCAAATAAGAGAGAATCCTCATTCCCTGAGATGAAAGATCCAGTGAAGGGATGGAACGGCCGACCTCGGCCATAATCACGGTTCGCGTTAGTAACACCACGTGAGATGTTACTGATGCCCCTGTTCGGAGCGTCAACAATTGGCAGATTTTCGACCTCAGAGGACACGACGACTTCAGTCAGAGTAACGCAACCGTTTGTCATTGAAGACGTACCAACACTCTCGCGCATTGTTCCTTGTCACCGGAAAGAAGATCAGAGTATATCGCCAACAGTAAAACGTCGTTAGCCAGCTGGGCCGGCCCTTCGTCTTCATCGAGAGCTCTGAACTTGTAGGAAGGAGCTAAAGCCATAGTTCAAATAAAGTGACGCTGCCCCTTTCGCCTTTAAATTATATCCAAGAGACCCGCGATTGTGCATTAACAAACAACAGGACATGAATATCGCGCTCACTGACATTCTCGTTATACCTTTTTCCGACTCCAGAGTTGATCTCAAAGACATCAAATCCGAACGTGATCATAGAACCTTCTGATGACTGAACATCTGATTCTCCAGGAGGAAATTGTTCAAGATACCTAATGGAGAAAGTCTAAGATGCTACCCCAGAGAGCGGGAAGTAAATCCGAACAGATATGAAACAACGACAGGCTTCGAGAAGGTCCTAAGATGGTTAAGACCTTGCATACAGTGATATACCGTTCGCCAATGACGTTACACAGTATCGTTTTTTTGACCTATCCTCTCATAATGCCACGAAAGCACTTGGGACGATGCGCAGGCTGCGTGCCTTCCTGCTCATTTTTTCCGAGGCGCTACGACGGGAAGATTGTCCTTCCAGAACCCATCTGGCATGGTGAGTCCATGGACATAGAGATCGTGTTGTATAATATTCTAGAGCATTAACTCTATATTCACAGAAGGCATGGGGCACGTTCATTATGCCAACCAAATCGTTATGGAATGCGAGTCGAACTCTCTCGATAACAGTCGTAAGCTGCCATTCCATTTCCGACAATGTAGTCAAGTACAAACACGTTACTCATCCTCGACGAAGCACGTCCTCTATGGGCTATGATACAAAACCCGCCCAAGCAACGGCCTTTTAAGAATCTATCACCTGCATCATATTTACTTCCCGTCGATAAGACTAAGAAAGCGAAGAGGAAACCAGCGCAGACACGGGTAAAAAGGTTTATTCAATTAGAGCAAGCAGACAAAGCATTTCGGGCCTATCAGTACATAGCCCAGCACCATAGACTACAATAGAACCTCGCAATTTACTTCATACGCATAGTCGAATTCCCGGTAGCAAGTTCTCTGAAGAACCTATGCCTTAACAAATCGTGAGCAGCTGGTCGTCGTATGGCATCAAGCTGCAACGCCCTATCCAGAAAATCAATCATGTCGGGTATCTTGACGCGGATCTATATTCGAGTAAGTCACCAAGCCTCAAGGGTAGATAAAATATTACCAAAGGAGAATATTTCGCCCTCATGTAATTCATGAATTGAGGATCATCTTGACAGATTTCCGGAATCCACGCAACCAAAGGAAGTCTGTCCATCCTAAACATTCCCTTGCATTGCATCTGTGTCCGAAGAACGAACTCCAGATTAAATCTGCCAATCGCCTTCTCGCGACACGCGAACGCCTTGGAAGGAGTGTCACATGTCGGGAAAAGCCTCCCACCGGTATAGAGTTCGAAGAGAAAACACCCAATTGCAAATATATCTACCGGCAACGCCCACCCGATACCTAAATTCGAGAATTAAATTACCATCGTAACAACAGCAGGAGGACGTACCGCAATAAATTTCAGGTGCTCGATAGCAATCCGTCCCAGCAAGATCGTTCTGCGTGGAATTGACAAGACGAGAATGTTCCAGGCCGATAATTTTTACCTGAGGACTGCAAAGCATTCGCTGATCGACGTTAGCATTTAGCCGCACTGAGAAAAGAAGTGCACACCCTTTCATAAAAATGTCCACCACTACCCAAGATACGCATTGTCGCTAGCGAATCGTCGACGAACACGACGTTCTCGGGGTTAATATCCGTATGTGCTATACCAAGACTATGCAAGTCTGTAAAAGAGTCAGAAGGGTTATTGTGCAGTCATGATAACGACTTACGTTGAATGCCCTTCAAAACTTGCCAGACAATAGCGCGAACGTGGGAAGCCGGTAGCGGCATGATGCCCGGATGTTGAATAACAGTCTTGACAGTTACACCGTGCCACTCGAAGACTAGACAATCTCGCTCTGGAGAAGATATGACATCCGTGGCTACAACGAAATGGCTACCGCTCGGCGTAAAGGTAAGCCCTGATTAGTCAAGGGTCGCTTGGCTTACTGGACTTTGGCTTCCAGGTTTGAACGCAGTACATTCGAGATAGCCCACATCCTGTTAGCTTCTGTCTTCGCGGCTGTACAGATGACCTTCACAGCGACGGCCCTATCTCCTTTAATATATTGTCCTTTCCATAGCTCGCTATTACCAAACGTAGCGATGCGATTAATAACACGATCTTTGGGAACTGTAAGCAGAATCCGCATCATAAACTCGCATATAGAAGCTCACATTTGTCGCCAATAAGAGAACCGCTACACAAGAATTCCTCTGGAAGACTGGTACATATATCAGACATGCATTATGCATAGGACGGTCCTAATCGCTTACCTTGTATGCATTAAAACATCGGCCATTTTCTGATCGTCCATAACAGGCATTACTCAAAATTGAAGAATTTAAAGGAACGTAGTCTGGAGGTTTACGCAGAACGGCAGCGTCTTTTATACTTCGCGAATACCTACAGATGATCAGCCAGTTAGACCATTTGTCGCTACTGGTCTAGTTTCTACCCCCGCCTCGTGATGTATTAATCTGGTATCAGATCAGGACGGACGACTAGCACCCAAATCTGGGAGGTGGGCTTGCTATGCAATAACGACGTATTACTGACGAACAAGTCTGGAGGTGATTTGATCCAAATTAGGGTACAGATCATGTCCGCATAAAGGAAAACCCAGCTTCTCATACCGGAACCCATGCGCACTATACTGTATGCGCTCCAAAGAAACTGTCTCGACTAATGACTGTCAGAGCCCTCGATGGATAACCTGAAAGCCACGGACAGGAAACTCCAGAATTGACTCCCCTCGTACCCCCACTACACTACCGCCCAGCTGCCATCCACAAGTTAATGCAGACTTCCACTTGGTCGTCGACTGGTTCTCCAAGGTAGGTAAAGCCGAACTGACTGAGGATTACCTACATTCTAATTCAAACAACGAATAGATACCTCGTCGGCGAGGTTCTGCATTCCAAATGTGCGGATATCAGTTTCCTTCGGAGATTATCAAAAGACTGAATGGCATTGTCCCATAGATATCGTCACCAGCATCAAGCATTCGGCCAAAGCTTTTCAAATCTTAGATGTGAAAGACAGGCGTTCAGACTCACAGCGAATCATTAAAGTCTTGTCTCGCTCGCTCGCGAAGGACTCCGCTATTGCTGCTGATATATACTGGCTCAGACATGTACGAACAATCGATGAACAGTAAGTTTCTCTGCCACTCTTCACAAACCGTTGACCGACCCGGCAGGCACTCTTTCCTAGAAGAAGAGTTCCGGGATATGAACCACCACTACTTGGTATTCCATCCACCTAAGAATACCTTACGCGACGTCTTGGACAGTCCTTTCATATCACCTCTCCCTCGTAGGCATGTACAAGAGATCGGTCTACAGTTAATCAATACTGTGCATTGTAAGAGGAGTAAGGCAAGCACGGACGTGATCTCTAACTTCACGATTCTAGCACTCCATAAGGAATACATCTACGACCTCGACCTTTGCCCGGAAAATATCGAGATTCTCAGCACCGCCACGAATACAGAATATGAGTATACTAGACCAAATTTCTTCCAGAGCAGGGCAGGTCTACCTAACCTATTCGTTATGCAAGAACTGATGATCAATTCCAGATCGTACTTCAATGTACGAAAATTAAATTGGTATTTTTCGGTCTCGCTGGGAGGCGCCAAGATGCAATGCGTGGTTCAGACCAATACAGATCCCCTGAGATAGTTTTCGGTAAGCGCTCTCAATCCTATCACCTGGAAAGGCTTAGAAATAGATTTATCTAGGCTGGAAGTACAAGTACCGGAGTGATTGTTTCGCTATCGGATGTATAATTTGGGAAATGTTGACTGGCATACCCCTATTCATCGCATGCGAAGAGGGCCCACGGTACCAGCTCGACAAGGCATACCTTTTTGAAGACGTTCTCGGCCCATACCCAGAAAGTTTCACAGAAAAGCTTAAGAGGCAACATTCTCATTACTTCCCGTCACCTCATTCCAACCACCTAATACCATCGGGATATGTCTCAGAGACTGTTCAGAATTACCTGTCTGTATCCAGGCGTCCAGAAGTAGGTTGATCATTGATTATGTTTGGTCTAAACTTCCGATTAATCATTTATTGTCAGGACATTCTTGTAGAGGACGAGGAAGCGCTTGATGTCGTCATGAGCCTTACTCGCCTCAATGCAAAGCAACGACCTACAGCCAGGGATATTTTAGATTACAAATTTTTCAAACGACGTTCCTTTTAACTGAGCTTTATGACGCCCGGTATCCAACTAACCAATGTAACCTACTATATCCCAATGGACAATTATGATTAGCTCCGTTGTACGGTACATATCCTATCATCGCAGGCGCGAACTGAAAGGACCTTTAGCTCACGACACATTAAAGTGGCCAAATACCAAAGCGAAGGAAGAGAAGTCATAACTTACTCTCTCCCTGATTGGCCGTCGTCCTATTGCCGAGTGAAGTCTTTGATTTCACTTAATTCAGTGTATGACCGAATTTAGATACATTATTCCACTCTACATACACGACTCAGGGGCTACAGAAGTAGAAGAAAACCGAGTAATGTAGGAGAAGAAAGGACCACTCACCACCAGCACCAAACAAGTCGGATTAGGCAATAGCCGCGACCGAACCGTAGTCTTACCACTGCAAGCATCGACGTGGAAGCTGCATAGAGCAAGACGGTATACTCGGGACGAAATTGATAGAGCGGGTTGGTAGAAGACAGTAACGGCATTGGCCAAAAAATCGGCTTTCTCCACACGAACGAGGAGTAGTGACGGCCATGCACGACCACGACAATACCCGTCCTCTGCCTTGAAGTAACAAGCTTTAACAAGCTTAGAGAACGAGGAAGCGGCGAGCCACTATGCAGAGAGTGACGAAGCAGCCATCTCCGACCGACTCTTCAATGTGAGGGAGGTGAAAGCGGGTGCCGGTGACGGTTTGAGGTACGGGGAGGTGATGACAACATCCCGACGCACTATTCTACGCAGGAAAAGTAGGGTTAGGGCCGAGGGATACGTTCTCTGTCTCGCCTCTAATGGCAAGGGCAGCAGTTACGTCGCAAAGGACGAGTGGGACGCAAGACCTAAACAATACAAGAGACATAACACGTTGGTATAACACGGGAGAACAGAAAAATGGCCATACATGAAGGGTAAGTCTGGTAAGTCTCTACCAGATCACCCCAACTAAGGGTCCGCTTTGTCATAGTCCCTGCCGTAACCTTTCTTGGGAGAGTCCACATCATTGCATGAAGAAAGCTCGAAGAACGCAGGAGAGGAGAAAGGACGGTGGGAGGAAGGGATCAACAACAGGCAGAATAGTTGACCGCCTTTCTCTAAGTTAGCCGATAGAGCCGAACGGAACGCCGTCTTCGAGTATTCCGGTCCGGACATATCGGTCGTGCCCTTTAGATAAATCGAAGTACTTCAGTCTCGGATTATAAGAAAGCGGGTAATCGAGCTAAACCTATTATATTAAATCCAAAGCTTGCTAAATCAGCTGCCTTGTAGGTGATTGGATGTTGAAATCTGGAACGCGAAAGCTCTTCTTGTTTCTCGTCTTAACAATGCTATGCTGAGGACAACTTATTTTAATTATGAACCGGCATCTACCGATCAAAATTCTCATGACTCGGATCGGACCTTTACGTCTATACCTCTCTCCCTACCCCCCCGACTTCTTCGATCTTCCTCTGTCTCCGTCCCCACCCCTCCTTCAATGAAGACCTTAAATATGAGCACGAACGATGTGTTACAGGGAACTCACAGTGTATGAGACTTATCAGGTAAGCGCAAAAGCGTGCATGCGTTACTGATATAATTTGATTCTCTTCTTCTAGGTCCGGTCTTTTCAGTGACTAGCAACGCCGTTTCACCCCCGTCCAGCCAAAGCGAGCCGAAGGTCATTTTCCTTCCTCTTCGACACCGCCAACCCCATCTTCCGCATAGAAGAGCGAACCGGATGCGGGTTATATCGCCTCTCTAACCCGGGTCCAGCACCGTCACAGTCAACCCCTTCTTCAATCGAGAAGATGAACAGCAGACGTAGTGTCTACACTCCGTCACCGGCGCTCATCTCCATCCCCATAGCAGGCAAAAGCGAGTTGGAGACGGTCTACCCGTCTCTCTGGTGTACAGCATCCGTCGCAGGCCGTCGTCGTCGCTTCGCTGCCCTCTATGCTTATCACATCAGGCAGGAGGGTCGATATCGTCGCTGATGTTCCAGTAGGGTTTTCCTTTATCCCTCATCCGTGAGGTCTCATCTCATTAGCGGCCTTCGCTACAGCACTACCCCTCTCGCAATCAAGACAAGTCGGCGATATCTGTTTACGGTGTTACTACTGCATTTGGCCCTACCTACCCCATATCCTTCGTCTACAAGACCGAGATGGACATAGATTTTGGGCGGACCTTTGCAACGACGATCCAAGGCAATTGCCCACCTATGCTTGCATATGTAGTTTGTATGCGGTTGCTACAATTCCTCGGGGCCTCTCGGCTCTGACTGGCCTCCTCACTCGCAGGATACGAGCTCATCAAAGGCCGTCGAGGCAGAACTCTTCCATCACCCTATTACCTTCTTCAAACCTATTTCCCACATCCTAATATCAACACGAGCGCACCAACATCGGTTTTGTGGTGTATTTTCTCTTACCCAAAGCATTACAACTATATATTCGACCCAAATACCTTCCATAAATTTCAAAGACGTATGCCCACCTTCCTCAACATCGATTTGCGTCGCTTTCTGAATAAAATTTACTCGTCCACAACCTCAATCCTGAGAGTCCCGTCCCGAATGGCTCACGTTAGATACCCAGCAAGGAACTCGGTCCCTGTCAACAATAGGACGGAAGTAGCACGATCAGCCGCAGCATAAGGAGGAAAGTCCCTGAAACGGTGAATAGTTGTACACAATTACAGGAATAAACCATTTCTGTGACTAACATTATCCGAAGATAATTGCGACCTCATACATCGGACGAGTACAGGCCAACTCATTTCCTACGAATTCTCTTTCGTGGGCCCGTCTCACTGACTACCGTGGTCGCTGCTCTATCCTCGGCATCGGCGTCTAGCATAACAGTGTCGTTATCAAAGCCTGTCGAATCGGTATCCATCCCATTTCCGTCCTCACTCTCTGATACCGCTCGAGTTCGTTTCGCTACTCGCTGTGATCCTATAGCCTGTCGTCAGAATCAGGAGGCGAGTATGACTCATACTGAGGCGTACTATTCATGGGACTAACAATAGTACCTGCATGAAGCTCCATGCTGGTATCGACTGAGGGATAAGACGCGTAATCCGTTCTCGTCTCGACGGTTTCGGGTGCCTCTACAACGCGGACGAATTCTATTGGTACCAGCTCCGATGACCAAGAATCTCCTGAAACGGAGAACCCGAGCTTGAAGGAAAACCAGACGACATCTCCTCGTTTGAAATATGGCGTATTAGTATCAGCGAGATCAACCAACTTCATGCCATTCGTGTAATCAAGATATCGAGGTCGCTCCGGGTTAGGTATGTTCTTCGACGGGTTTTCATCTTCGAGTGCCTTCAGTAGCCAATCATGGACTGCATAGGTCACCTTCTTGTTCAACGGCGACTTGCGTGCAAATACTTTCGAGGTCATTATAAACTTGCCCCTCTGCTCTTCTCTATTACCATCCTGAAAAGCCTTTCGGGGTCGTTTTCCTCTATTAAAACCTTCAATCTCTTGTATGTAACTCTCTGCTTTCTATCCGCATAATTTGATGTCGACGCCATTAATAAACGCAAGTTCATTCAAAGCAGGAACACGTACCAGGATAAGATCATAAAGCGAAGAGTCTTCGGAAGTATCCAAACAGTACGAAAATTCACAGCGATAATTCACATGTCTCTGACTAAAATAACGCCGGAATTCAATACCAGGTTTTCGTGGTACAAGAACAAACATCTTACATCCTAGAGTCTGGTAGACCGGCTGGCGCGGTCTCATTATCAGGAACGTAATTCCCGGTATGCAAGTCAGAACCCCAAGCCCAAAGAGCCGCGTATGTAAAGACTGCAACCTGGCCCGTGGCTAAATCGGACATCTTGCAATGATTACTCGGTTAGACAGCATTCGGTCACGCAGAGCAAGGGAAGGCTCACGATCCACTTCGAACTTCCTTGGCATGGCCGAGCTTCCACGTATCGGATATGCGCATCATTATGTCCCAAGGATTGCATAGCTTCCCCGAATGGAATCTGATATTCCTGGAATGTACGTTCTTTCCATTGGTTGACAATTTCTTGCATAGCAGCTTTCTCAGTCATATCAATTCGAGTAGATGATTGCGAGGTGATGATACCGCTGTAGTTGGACCAGTCTGACTTATATAGACGCAGACCTACTGCTGTCGTATGTACCCATTTATCTCCAATTACCCCACCCTCCTGATTACACAGATATCAAAGGTTCCAGCAATCAGTCCAACATGCATAACCAGATAAGGAAAGCGACGTCTCCAACTCGAGGTAGACATAATCAGGATCTTTTCCGGCTGAGAATATAAACGTTATACGCTAACCATCGACGTCCAACAGATTATGAACAACGGTTTCGCCTTAACAGGCATCTGTGTAATTACCCCACTTGTCGACTAAGCGAAATGAAGCGAAACATCTAAATAGTGAGTAAAGTTCTATTCCAGCGCCTATATACCACGAAAACTAAATGAACGGCGATGATAGAGCCCATGACATCGCGATATACACCAAGTCGATTATCTTCTCTGGAGACATTCCTAATCCGCCTCCAAGGGTGCATTTTACGCGCGCTACTGGATTCTCTCGGGATCGATACCATAATATCCCTCCGCCAAACTTCATCGCGTTTATATGCTCTATGCAAATCATACGAAAATATCACCTGGGACATCAACACTAAACTTCAAGACTGGTTCGAGAACACAGCGACCTTTCTGTATGTCATGGACTATTGTGGAGCCATTATTTCCGGGTCTTTCGCCGTCCAATTCTTTGATCGTACAAAATACTCAGACGACGACCTGGATATATACATCCGCGTCGGTGCCTTCGAAATCATGGGTAGGTGGCTAGAGATGCAAGGCTACCGACGCGTCGACACTCAGATCGACGATGAATATGACAACCCGATATACACGGAGGACCCAATTCTTAGGGACGTGGAGAGATTTGTTGTCCAGTGCATTGAGACAAAGGGTTTCCCGGAGACTAGTTTCCTTGGCGCTGTCGAGTTCATCAAAGATGCTGAAGAGTCGGGTACGAAGAAGACTGTTCGACTATCTGTAGTGGACAGAAACCCGGTGGAGCATATTCTATTTCATTCCCATTCCAGTAAGCCGTTAGGTAGCTCCAATGTAATGTCTCCTAATCACCGTCGCAGGTACACTTATCAACATCATTACCTCATATGAAGCAATATCCGTCTTCCCAAAATCTTCTTTCCTCCATCGCGTATCCTATGTATGTCGAACGCCAGAAAGCCTTCTTGAATCGCTTCCAGAGTGCTTGAACAAATGTCGCAAGAGAGGGTTTCAAATCATACGTAAGGAGGAAGATGAAAAGACTTCAGCTATATCCTATGGGCCGAGAGAAGTGAGAGATGATAAATGCTGGGTCATCAAATTTCCGAGTACGTCACCTTATCCATTCATATATCGTTACTAGACGGTCTTCATATAGGAGAACAACCCTCTGACGAAATTCGGGGTATTTATGGACCATCGACTGTCGAAATACCTTTCAATGTATCCCTTCTGAAATGGGAATCGCGACACGATATATCTTTCCGTATTGAACTTACTGCGGTCTAAAGGCTAAAGGACGTGTATATTTATCTGCCCAATAACACTCAGACTTTATTAGCAGAAAATTCGAGTCATTCGTCATCGGGCTGCCGGACACACAGTATACAAGCACATGTAAGTAAAGGAAATTTTAAGAAAGTGAAGAGGAAGTCGTAGCGTCCCCGTCGTTCGTCAGTAAAGACGTCAAAGTTTGGGCATAATTCAGCCAACTAACTGAGTCAGCCTCAAGGTGATCTAGCATTAGATTATACTTACAAACCCAGTAAGAATGCCGCATAATCTTGCTGCGAATCGGGAATATTCTTCATTTCTTCAAGCTCACGATTTTGCCGCTTGCTATACTGCGCCATCAGGACATGTCCCCTCCATTCGACGTTGTAAGCCTTGCGTATAGCTCGGTTAATAGGCGCCTTCTTCCCGCCATTGGAAACGAAAATCCTCCAGTCCCGGGGAAGCTTGGTTCGTGTCCCTGGGATGTTGGTTACTCGAGCACTCGTTGCGCCATTCGGAAAATAGCCCGACACGTCGAGCATGTCCCGAGGCATATTTGGAGGCGAAGAGGCCCATACATTGACTACTTGACCACCGGTCGTAAATAAAACACATCGGACCTTGCGCGTCTTGTCCCCTCCCTGCAAATTTGCGTGAGCTGACTACCAAATCAGTGTAGCACTGCTCTTACGCGTAATGCAAGCTCGGAGGCTCTTGCAATATCCCTGGCGGACATACGAAGTTCATTCCCATCTGACGAAGGATTCCCTGGATGCTACAAGAAAATGTAAGACGATACGGACGCAAAGGACGTCGATTTCAGACCGTACCGATAGCAGCCATGCACGGTCAGGAGGAGGAGCTTGGGCAGCTATCCCATGATCTGTACTGGGTAGGGGGATATCGTAGAAACGAAAACGATCCATGCCTCGTCAAGGTCATGAATGAAACAATGATATTTTATACAAGACTGAAAAGAAGGTCTCGAGTACATGGTAAATGGTAATCGAGGAACGAAATCCTAGCACATGATAGAAGAGGGTTCCAAAGATACCCATGACGTTACCGACTTAATTTATTTACACTCTAAGCTAGAACAGGCAAACCAAGAAGTGCTATATTGGGTAGTCAATTCACGACACCATCTTGCTTCAATCACGCCGATTGAATTCTAGGCCTCGGATCATTATTGCAGAGGAGGGACTAGCCGTCCGTTACATGTAAAGACAATTAATGTCGCGTAAATACATTGTCTTTTCGACCTACTCCTCCATGTCCAAATCCATGTCCATCAAAGAATTTAAGGTCCTCGTCCTAGACCAGATGCTGTCGATGTCGTCAGTAACCCGAAAATTTTCTAGAAGCAACATACCTCCATATCCGAGGTTCTCCGATACGAAGGTAGCAATTCAAGTCTGTCGCGGCGTATGTCCAATCCAGAACATCAAAAGAAGGACCTATGAAGGGAATCTTTGGTCGGGTTAGACCTAAGAAGTATATTAGACCCGCTTTCAACGGATTGTAACGCCGTGCTTTGCTGCATACATACCGTTCTCACCGTCAATTGGAATAGTCCAAGACATATCGTCACCCATGAAACGCCTCCCCAACTCCACCCCAAGATATTTCCGGGAGGATATTGTTACGATCTTGATCGCCCGCCGCCTGCAGTAAACGTCAAACCATTGCCTATGACTGAGGAACTGTGTTTCCGAAGGAACCCGTTCCTCGCGACATGCAAAGGTTAATCTGTTGATGAACGTGCTCCTCGGGAATAGTGATACCGCATGACTATACGTCATGAAGTTCATAAGACCTGCTACATACAGAGATGAAGGCATATGCAAATAAGTATAGGTAAAACGGATGTGAATTAAGAACTTACACGAATGCAGAGACAAGACATGTTCAAGAGGAGTACAGTTGACAACATGAATACGGATGACACGAGGATCCGGTTTCCTGCCTATCCGCGGCAACTTTCTGAATCGGCATATCGCGGCGTCCCGTTCCCTTGCACTGTAAACCCTGTCTCCTGTAGGCCTACGCCCGGGATAGTAGAAGCCCAATCCTAGGATAATCGCCGAAGTGAATTTTGTGGTACCATCGCCCCCTGGAACGAACGCGTAGAAGAACTTCTCGAGAAGCTCATTCGCCTTACGAGCTACCCGTCTTTCGACGCATATGTCAAGGGTACTTTGCTTTCGAGATAACTGGCGGTCAAAGAATTCCACCATAGCCGGTCCCAGAACTATTGAACCCGTAGATTTCATGAAATCGAGGACCTCGCCAACCCTTTCACCGAAAAAGGGCTCCAGTAGGGACCTCGGGTTCCAAACAAGAGCAAAATACGCTTTGACGAGGTTATACAAGCGACGGTTCGTCCTACCCAAGACAATGATGTCCTTAGGGGTCCAGTAGGAGAAAAGGGGTACCGTCAGACTACGAACATAGCGTATGAGGTAGAATTCGATAGCAGAGATGTTGAGGAGTGCGTCGGGGTTCAAGGACTTCATGAGCGAAGCAATATCAGTCGAATCAAAGGGTTCGGGTGAGCCTGGTTTATAGGAATGGACGGAAAGGCTCACGCAATAAAAACAGGCAGATATACGCAACGCGGTCCAATCCATAGTTCGCCCCACCCCGTTCGCAGGGCACTTTGATAACGATGACATCAATGACCAGACGAAGTAATAGCGTCAATGAATGACTACACTGACTAGCACAAGACAAGGTCTTGACCTTATATAGTATCAGATCTGCGGATAATAATCAGTAGTAACAGATCAGGGGCATAGAACAGAAGCACACCGAGAAATGACGCATGCAAGAACGAAAGGTGACCCCATAGTCTATGAGCCCACGATAGTTATAAAACGAACCAGTCAGTATCAACCCTATACCGCATATACCAGCAGCGCACCTCAATGAATCAGCCGAAACCAATCCAAACAAAAACGATAATTCTAACGAAGAGAGGTCAGTTTTCCATGTATTACTTATAATCTTTGTTCGCTGACTCACATGAACGCAGACGGGTAAGACGCTACCGGAGATTGCCGAAGACTATTCTCATCAACATCAAACAGCTCTTCGCAAACATTGTCAAGGGAGAAGGTCAGTCAAGTCGTGATTTGTATAGTCCAAGGCTAAACCTACGATGTACAGCTCAAGAAGAGAATTGAAAAGGTAGCACTCCAGATCTTCTGAGATGCAAATATGACACCTATCCCTCCAGGTTGTTCGAAACAATGAACGATCGTCCATAGATGTAACAAGGTAGAGTTAACGCTTAATCTCAGTCTAGAAAACATTGGCTTACACCATCCTCAACAGACTAGTCGATAGCGTGATAAAAGGTTGCAAGAATGCTGTCCTGACATCGACCCTCGACGTACGTCGTTTCCTACCTCTCATGATCAATCTAACATTTACATTCGCTTTCAGCGCATGCTCGCGGAAATTTGCGCCCAGTACTCATACTTACATCCGTCATACGACAAAGTGGCTGGTCGAATTGCCATGGGCTCCCTCTACAAGCAAACTCCGGCGACATTCCTCGACGCAATAGATGCAATGTCCTGTGCAGGTGGGTGGAATATATCACTCCTATCAAAGCTAAACACATTAAGACATATCAGTAGATCCGCCCATACTTCACGCAGACTACATGAAAAGTATCAAGCAACTTGCTTTCACGCTCAATAGTATCCCGAAGAATGAAAGAGATTTTGATCTGTCTTAGTGAGCAACCATATCGCTATGCAAATACCAGAACGATGACTTCGACTCACTAGCATGGCCGTTCGAACCTTGGAACGATCTTACCTCCTCCGCGACGGCGATAAGATTTTTGAACGCCCACAGTACATGTTTTTACGCGTCGCTATAGGGATACACGGGCCAAAGCTCATGCCCGTCCTAGAGACATACGACCTACTCTCAAAGATGTATTACACGCATGCCTCTCCCACCCTGTTCCATGCTGGCACTACTTGTGGCCAGTTAAGCTCTTGTTTCTTACTTCCGCTAGATACGACGTCGCCCCAGGGTACACATGCAACTCTATCAGAATGTGCGACGATCAGTAGGGAGGGTGGCGGAATAGGCCTCTCGGTAACACAGCATCCCGCGTTAGGGTAAGAAACATATACTACCCAAACCTCCCTGCTCACTTTGTTTACGACAGGGAGACTAGGAAACGCCGTCAATCGCATGGCATTACACCCGTGCTACAGCTCTTCGACGCTTCACTCGCTATCACGGAACAAAGTGAGAATAAGAGACCGGGAGCCATCGCCGTCTACCTTGAGCCATGGCACCTAGACATTGTCTCATTTCTCGATATGAGAAGAAACAGGGGCAACGATGCCAAGAAAGGTCGGCGGTTGTTCTACGCCCTGTGGATCCCGGATATATTGTACGTCACTTCCTGAAGTAAGATGCTATCACTGACATTATTCTAAGCATGCAGCGTGTCCGCTCAGGCGAAACTTGGTCGCTGTTTAGTCCTGGAGATGTTCCCGATTTACTTACTACATTTGGTGAACGTTTCAACAAGGCTTACAACATGTACGAAAAAAATGCTAAGGCTCGACGAGAAATCCCGGCACGGACGCTTTGGAAATCTATCTTAGAATGTCAAATCGAAACTGGCGGGCCATTCATGCTCTACAAGGATGCAGTAAACGGTATGCTTTCCGTCACTCCTCCTCTACGCTACGCTGAACAATCACCATCCCAGCTAAGAGCAACCAGCAGCACCTAGGAATCATTACCCACTCGAACCTCTGCACTGAGATCGTTCAATACTCCACGGCCCATGAAACTGCCACATGCAACTTGGCGTCTCTTGTCCTCCCGTCTTACGTCACCAAGGAAAAGTTCCTCCAGACTAACAAATTTGATTTCGACGAACTTCATCGAGTAACGAAAATAGTAGTCAAGAATCTCAATCGGGTCATGGATGTCACTACCCACCCCACACCTGCCGCACAACTAAGTGATACAATGCACCGTGCCATCGGTGTAGGAATTCAGGGATTGAGTGACACTCTTATTGCTCTAGATATCCCTTATGAATCTCCTCTAGCCGTCTTCTTCAGCACCAATGTAATGGAAACTATGTATCACGCCGCTCTAGAAGCAAGCTGCGATCTAGTCGACGAATATGGGAACTATCCTTCATATACAGGATCTCCTATCTCCCATGGGCAGTTGCAATTCGATCTATGGAAACGGCCAATCCAAGACTCTCGCTATAACTGGACTGAGCTGCGAGAGCGCATCAAAACACGAGGCTTAGCAAACTCGCTCTTGATTGCGTTAATGCCAACAGCCATGACGTCTCAGTTAACCGGCTGTATTGAAGGCTTTGAACCAATGTTGAGGTATGCCGTCGCATTGCTGACTGATCCATTCTTACTGATAGAACCATTGCCATGGGTCAGTAACATATACACGCGCAGGGTTCTATCAGGTGACTATCAGATGCTCTCTCCGCAACTAGTAGATCGTTTGGAGAAACATGGACTCTGGTCCAATGAGATACGCCTGAAGATCATGGCCGAACGAGGTATTTTTATAAAGAAATTTCTATACCACACTATCCGTAGCTGAGAACTTTCGAAAACCAGGATCAGTCCAGAACATCCCAGAACTTCCGGACAAGATACGCCAACTTTTCAAGACAGCTTGGGAAATCAGTCCGACTAAAGTTATCGAACACGCGGCCGCGAGAGCTCCTTTCGTTGACCAGTCCCAGAGCATGAGCCTTTTCGTCGCAAATCCGGATATTCAGAAATTGGTAAGCCCCGTACTACAGTTCAGGGGCATACTTAAACATTATCATAATATAGACCAGCATACACTTCTACGCATGGGGGAAAGGGCTCAAGACTGGAATGTATTATCTCCATAGTAGGGCTGCCGCTGAGGCGATACCTTACACGATTCCTATCAACATGTTGAAGCGGAACGAAGATCAACGGGATCGTTACAAGGGAGCTGAAGAGAGGCCGAAGCAAGATTTGATAAACTGCGATGCATGCACAGCATAGGACATATCGAGGAACCGTACAGCTGTACCTAGTTTTGTAAAGTAGTAGTCGGAATGAAGAGCTGACTATCTTATCTTATCTGGCTAAGATATGGCTAAGATCCGATAAGATGTAGAAGGGACATCGGGATATTCCGCGAAGAATGACATCATTCTCCCAAAAAGACGTCTCTGCATGGATCCATTATACTCCTGCTTTTCTACTGAAAGACACATAGAGACTAACAAAAAAGAAGATTTACTCTAGGCGGCAGTGAACAGAAAGTCATCGTCATATTTCCATTGCACTCAGTCCACTCAGGGCAAAAAAAGAAAGAGACAGAAAATGTCGGGGACAGAAGTGGAGCCGCTATGGCGCGAGCTATTGACACATATTTGGTTACCTTCCTTTTTGGGATTTCTTCCACGAACCTAAACCTGTCCAGCTAGTGGCCAGGCACAAGTTCTTTCAGGGCTGCTGCACTTTCCTTTCAACTGCCATGCCACCTTCGCAACAGGTCGTCCAGTGGCTGAACGAACACTATCCGAAGCCACGCGTCGACCCGGTATGCTCTGTGCTTGGCCCATAATGTGACTCCTACTTATTTTGACGCGTTTTCTTTCAGGAATGGCTTGACGGTTGCGTTCAGTGGCTAGAAGACGATCAAAAATTGTCTTCAGTCACCGACTTTGTGGGGTTCATGAGACAGGTTGAAGTGCAACTCCTAGAGTCTGACCTAGTGGACTCCATGCAACATGGGACAGGACTGGATCCCCGTATCTCCACGTTCACTGGCAAACTGCAGGGCCCACCCCTTATGGTGCAGATCATGGATATGACAGAAGTAGGCACTAGCGCGTTCAACCTCGAACAAGTGCGCGTCGCACGCGAAGAGCGCATACTAGCCGGTGAAGGCGACGTCGAGGGCGACGAAGAAGGCGATGTCGAAGTGGAGGGTGAAGGACCCATGCCAAAATACCCCCGAGGCCACTTGAAATTCATACTCTCTGACGGAGCCACGGAATTTGAAGCCTTCGAATTTCGTGCCATCCCTGAATTTGCCATGGGTACAACTCCCCTTGGATTCAAGGTATCTTTCTTCTGTCTGCCTCTTCAAGACCTCTTACTGAACATGCTCACTGTTTTTAGTTACAGCTCAAGGGAACACGTTTTCACAAGGGCATGGCAATGCTTGAAATGTCCACGATCAACCTTCTGGGTGGCAGGCAAGCCGAATTGCAAGCTGGACAGCTAACTCAACTCAAGCGAGGGTTGCGTGTCCGCCTTGGGTAAGTGTTCTGGAATTATACCTCTTCTTCTACTTATGTCATTTCGCAGACGGCCACTTTCTCCAGAACCACAGGAAAATCAACCGATCAACCCCCCTGCGAATGTAGCTCCTGCTGTAGTCAGGTCACCACTGCGCGATATATCACCTCCTCCGGCACCCTTATTCCCCCAGCACGAAGACGACATCGAAATGGAGCCTCGACGCCGGTTGCCTGTAAATTCATCTCTCAACAACGCTCCAGTTGCTGGAAGCAGCAAAGAAAAGAAACAAGACCGACCTATTGCTGGTCTTCCGTCGCGCCAACCAAGAACGAGCACTGGCAGCACCAGTGACCAGAGTGAGAGCAAGACGGTCAGAAAAGTCTCTGCCGCCGAACGCGCTACACTCGTTTACGCTGGTTCGCAGGCTCAAACCGTTACCTCTCCTTACTTCGAACGAAGCGCTGCTTCAGGGTCCTCGAAGCTGGACTTTCACCTTGATCCAACAGGTAGACAGGCGAAGCAGACACTCCCTGATCCCGGACTATCTTCTCATCCAGGGGATTTCGATTTCGAGCTCTTTGACGATATGGATCAAGAGAACGCTCCGCCTGCTAAGATAGACAAAGGCAAGGGACGAGCAGATGCCTCTAATTCATCATCGAAAACATTATCCAGCGCACTGGGTGATGACAATTCTAGCGACTACGGCATGGACGACTCGAATGACTTCGCAGACCCCGCGTTCCTAGAGGATCTAGCCAAAGTTGAAAAAGCTGCGCTCAGTTCAGGCGGATCCGTACCCTCATCTCACGTCTCCTCCGATCCAGTACAGGCTGCGATTGGTGCACTACCGGCCAGGTCTTCCCCAGCCAGCGTGAAGGCACCACCGTCCGAGGTCATAGAGATTGACGACTCAGACGACGAGATGCTAGGCAATGACGACAAGGAAAATGAACCGGTCGCCACAAGGCATGTACGTCGACGAACCGAGGATGCTGAGAACCCGTTTTTGAGCAGCCCTGGGCAACCCTCAACAATCTTGAGTCAAAAGAGGATGCCTATGAGCCAGAAAACCGGTAAACCGGTCATCCTCGCCAAAAAGCAGAGTGATATCATCGACTTATCCGAGTCTGACTAGTACCTTGTTACCTTGTTTCTCTATGAATTTGGACTGTTGTCACTGTGGAACACAACATGTTGTCTTGCTCTTTGTACCATACTGTTATTTTTATTTCTTGAACATCTTACTGTTATCGATTGTATCATACCACTGTCACGTACTTACCACGTAGTCTTGTCAGGATAAGCAAAATTGTAGATAGCTTCACACAACTAATGACTATGTCGAGCCTTGCATCTTGAAGATAACCTTTTGTTAGGTGGTCTCAGACTTCAGTATACTAGCGGTGATCGGTGGATCTTTGATGTGATGTGCTGGTTGGTGTCCCCGGACATCTACAGGTGCAAATCAGCGGAGAGCACACAGATTTAGAGAAACTTAGCAAACAAGAGGCTAAAAGAGCCCCCCAAAGCCAGGGAAGAATGAAATTATTTCTTTGGCAATCTAGCAAAGAACGAGGTATCTTATACATACATACAAGGTTTGTCGACAACAATCTGGAATACAACATCTTGGATCTATACCACAACCGTGGGCGCGTGGAGTTAAGTCACAAAGCTAGCAGAAGAAAGAAGAGCGTGCGCGTGTGCCCATAGTCTCATCCGAGGATCTCCACTTTCGCTTTCTTTTTCTTTTTGCCGGAGTTGGCAAAACTGCGCCAACTATCGACACGCTGTTCTCTGGTATCTAAAGTCACAGAGAAATTAGCAATCTTTCGGCAAGACGATGTAAAAGCAACATACCCTCCCAAGCCTTGTCCTCTTCGGCTTTTCTCTTCTTCTGCGCCACCTCTTCTTCCTTTTTCCGCGCTTCCAGGCCCTCATTGGCCAGATTCATCTTGATAGCTCTGTCATTTGATATAATGTTGAGCATCTCTACAAATTCAAGATGCTTCGCCGACTTACTTTCTCCTCCTAAGTTCCTCGTCTATCAACATTTGCTTCGACTGTGCTTTCAGCATGACGCTGAAGGGCGGGTCCAAACCCTGAAGTTTTGGATCGGAAGAAGGAGTAGAAGTAGGTAAATTGAGTGACTTGAGAACAGTTATACGAGCTTGATTGATTACGGCGTCGAGTTCCTCTCGTTTTGCTGTATCGGAGAGCTCTGACTCAGCCTGCGAAGCATGATAAAGAATGGGCGAACCAACGGGGAGATTAGCAACATACCTTCTTGAGTATATCGAATGCCTCTGGGGCTCGCGGATGTGAGCATTTGTCCGGGTGAATGACTGTCGAACAATTAAATAAAATCCGGGCAAGACATCTGAGAAAGCCCAACTCACATAAAGACAACTGGCGGTATTTCTTCTTGATTTCTTCGGCTGTAGCCTGCTCATCGATGTCTAGGATATCATAAGCGCTAAGCAATATGTCAGAATACCTGCAACATTCTGCATGTCATAAAGAGTGCGCACTTAAGCTTGAATGCTTTGAGGATGCGCTCGACCTCCACTTCACGCTGGAAAGCCGAAGCTTCGCGGTTCAAAATCTTGTCTATGTCGAAATCATCTTTGGCGGGTTGAGACTTGGCAGCAGAAGATGAAGAAGGTTCACCGGACATTTAGATGGTCGAGGTCGTAATCTAACTCAGGGTCAAGTGCCAGGGCCAAGTGACAGGTCTCCGTCACGCGTAACTGAGTCAAAGAGCGCTCAAAGCTTGAAGCTTGAAGAATGAATATTAGGATAATGAAGTCTGCACTAGCTCAGTCTCAAGAAGAATTGGGTTATTCTAGAGTCTAAACATGGCCACCTAGTATACATCCGCCAAGAAGATCTACGCACAAAAGCAATGCCAACAGTATTTAACACTGGCAGGAGTCACCGAGTCTAGGACGAGTCTTTCAGGCATTTCTTCCCAATTCATAATCTACCAGAGTCCTGACAGCCCAACCACCTTTGAGACATCTAAACCATCCGAGAAACCCCAGGAGTTCTAACCATACTTCATACTCGCATAAATTGTCTTTCCTCGATCCACGAGGAATCCCCCAGGTGCTGGCAAAGTTTGCCGACAAGAGTCTCCGAAGCCACCCCTGTTATGAAAGCGCGGTTTGTGCAGATGACGAGGCCTTTCTTGCAGCGGGTCAACATGACATTCAAGCGTCGCAAGTCGTTTAGGAAACCAAGCTTTTTGGTCCGCACAACGGAGATGATTATAAAGTCGTCTTCGTTTCCTGGTTAGCGAGGGGTGATTTAGCTGAACGGAGACGCAGATAGTAAGAGTAAATACTGTCCGTACCTTGAAAAGCATCGACGTTAAAGCATTTGTCCTTCCAGGGAAGTTTCGCATCTTTCAAGCCGGCCTCAAGTAAAGCACGCTGTGGGTCATACGGGGTAATGATACGAAAAGATTTTCCAAGCTCAACAAGGGTGTGGGCGATTTTGATGGCAACCTGGACTTCTCGAGCGTTCTGTAATGGCCTTAGGACATGCAAGACAAGCTGATTTTGGTCTTACCGTCCAACTGCGCCCCTTCGCCGTCTCAACCCCTCTGTCTACGTTTATGAAACGGCAGCAAGAAGGGTCAGACTGTGCATGTTGACTTTTCAGGAGGCCCTTGTATACATGCTGGGAAATAAAGTCGCCAACAGGGATGGGCATACGATCTGGAACAAAGTGTAAATGAGCCGTAAGTGTGTTGTAAGAAGCGCAAAAAATGTACACTGAGTATCAAGCAATATAGCTTTGTTGCGAAGATGACGCTTCTCAAATATACTCTCTAGCTCTGGAATGTCGCTTGTGCCGTAAGGGGCCACTGAAAATATATAGAATGAGCAGGAGTGTGCCGACTCAAGTCTAGCATGAAACTCACATTGCTTGTCGTCACCAATGAAAACAAGTTTTCGCAAGGTGGGCCGAAACGTCACAAGCATTGGGAAGTAGTCTCCGACTTCAATTTGACTAGCCTCGTCGAAAATGACCGTTTGTAATGGAACACACCGAATGATCTCTTTTAGCCTAGCATTGGAAAGCATCGCAAGAGTGCAGAGAATTACTCTCGACCCGTTTAACATTCTAGCGGCCAGGGTTGTGTCTTCTGCCAGAATGTCGGAAGTAATCACATTTTCTTTTATCTTCACGTATTGGTGCTCATGCCTAGGAAAGAACAAAGGAAGTTTCATGATTGAAGGGTTTGTTCTGGTTCAAATTGAAATAACATACCATTCAAAGTGATAGTTCTGCGAAACTATGATCTTGAAATCAAGGAAGTTGACCGCCGCCAATTTTTCTGCAATGTTTTTGACGGCAACGTTGGATTGAGATATAAGCCAAAGCGTTGCAGTCTCGTGGCTTTTGGTAATCGTGCTGGTTACTGCGGCAGCAATCACTGTCGTCTTCCCGGTCCCAGGTGGGCCATGAATGAGGACAAGACGATCAGCCTCCCTTTCAGAAAGGATGCATCTGACTGCCTTTTTTTGGGAAGCATTTAGTTGTCGCTGTGAGGGGAAATATATAGATGGAGTGGAAAAGACCTTTGGCACCGCCGACCAGTCTGGCTTGTTTGACGGTAGCCAGATCTTTTCTACAAATGGATGGCCAGAGTGAGATATGTCCTTTTGGAGCATGAGGAGCATGATACGTGATCTCGACTCCTCCAAGGCGCTGAGCGACTCTTGCCCTACGGTTTCTACGCATCGGATATCATTGACCTGAAGGCCTTTCCCGATGGGCAACTTTACGGACCGGCCCTTGACATCGACAGAGTGAAGGATTCGCGTTGAATCTTCTCCACCCTTCCGCGCAGTCACCACCACGACCTTGAAGGAAGTTCAGTAAACAAAGCAAGCAACACGTAAACGAACCAACCCGAGAGCCTTCTAGCCGAGAGACCTTCGTCTTGTATCTCCGGGAGAGTGCACGCAGTTCTCCGCCCTTAATGGATTGCAGTTCAAGTTCGTGCTTCATTCGATTAGGCTTTAACGAGATGAGCATCTTCATGTCACGTATGTTTTTTGCGATCATTCCTAACGTCTGCGAAGGCTAAGCAGTGTTACAAGAAATGTCCATTTAACTGCTTACCGGTGCGTCAAATTCGTCAGTATCGATCGAAGGTAACTTAAGCAAAGACTCCGCTGTCTTAGGTTGTGAGGCGGCACAACATGCCGCCCAGGCTTGCAAGGCGACTTTCTCGGGTTTGTGGTGATTTCCTTCTTTATTCAAAAAGAGCGCATCAGCCGCATGTTTTTTGAACTTTTTCGACTCGCCATCGCTCAGCGCAGCATACCGAGCTTCGAGGGAATCTCGAGAATTCGTAGGTGTTCCAAGAGATAAAAGGTCCTTCCCTTTGCAGATACGGTACTTGAAATCAAAAAATAGGCTTGAAGCCAGCACGTCCATTTCAAAGGCACATTTCACGATGGCAGAGTTCTTGAGAAACGCCTGTAGACTCGAAACTGAAGGGCCCTTCTTTTGCTTCCTCCTGGCTTTCCCTTTCGCAGTCGACGGGAGGGTAATGAAAAGCACCTTGGTCATGGAAGCGATCGCGATGTGTGTCAAACGACACTTAGATCCATATACAGGCGCTAGTCCTACGACGTCGCCCACGATGGATGATAGAAACGTAGACATGAACGAGTGCATGTCATCTTCACGGATAGAAGTGACGCGTATTTCGTGGTTAAGATAATCTATAAAGACATCTTGCTTCATGAAGAATTCAGTGGCAGACATGTTCAGGCGACAGAACGTGTCAGAAGACGCGGAAGGAGGATACCAGGAAGGCTGCACGTTTGAACAGACTGGCTTTTATATAGAGGGGGGGAGGCAACGGCATGCTGCGGAGCAAATTAAACGTCAAATAGCCTTAGAGCACAAGAAGAAAAAGAGTCATCAATGGGTGACGGGTAAGAGTCAACGAGTCGATGCTTCGAAAGGCGCCCATTCACGCCCTTGTCGCGATGAGGTCCATGTCACAATCAGCACCCATAGAAGCAAACCAGGAAAAGCTTGGTTTCGAAACGTTGACGCTTGAGGCTTGACGCGTAAGGGAGAAGGGTCGCACCAAAAGTCGTCAAGAAAGAAAGGGCTGGCATTGTCCTGGCTGCCTCAATCGGAGGCGTGAACTTGAAGCCTTTGTGACACGGAATCAGGTGTTTGTCACGCGCATTTTGCGTCACGGCCATATTACCATCGCCAGAACTCTTCCAGATTCTTTCAGTAATATTTTATGGACATGGCCACCCCAATCATACTAGGCGTAACCGCTGTAACCGCTGCGATTTTTGGAAGGTCTCTTATTCGAGGAGGGATGCTTGGGGGTAAAAGAGCAGCCGAGGAATGGGCGAAAGGCGGTTTCCGAGCGAAGATGGATCGTAGAGAAGCCATTGCAATTCTTGGACTCAAGTGCGTTCTTCTGTTGCATTTGATGATTCTCTGACTCTTTTCTTCTTTTAGAGATGGACCAAGAATGCGTACCCAATTAAAGGATGCTCATCGCCAAATCATGCTTGCAAACCATCCAGATCGAGGAGGTTCTCCGTACTTGGCCAGTAAAATCAACGAAGCAAAGGACTTACTAGAGAAAACGGATGGAAAGGGCCGTTAATGTCATCCTTTTTTTTGTGAGTGTTGCTGTTCTCTGCCCCTCGCTATGCTCATACTGTATAAAGAGACTACGCTGTATCTCTACCCATATTGACCATCTTATTACCCCTTATAATTCAACGATTAATTATACCTCCCCTCCAATTTGTCCATGTTGGGCGCCAGATCTCCAGCATCACATAGCTCAGAGCAAACTTGCACAAGTTGCACGGTGGGAGCTGTGCTGTTCGACACCACACCATCCCCTTGTCTTGCCTTATGGCACTTCTCAAGTTGGCCAGTCCGTCTTCATGTTACCGAGTAATCCCGCTAGAGTCTAATCTCTCCCCAGCCTATCTTCCTTGATTATCCTAAATTTGTTGGTCGCAAGTAGCCCTTTGAATCGACTTGACAAAGACAAAGTAATCATAAGGACTGTTCTATCCCGACTTCTGCAACGTGGTACTGCGTTGCCCTCGAGGCCCGCTTCATTCAGCGTGTTTCGTGTGTCGTCCGATATCTCACATTTGACCCGGAGAATTTTGCCATTTGCTCCAGCGGGCTCATCGTCCGCCTTCGGGCTTTCTGGAAGATATCACGGATATCAATGGGCAAAATATCGAAATGACGAGTCGGGCCCGCTCTCGACCTTTCTTCAACGGGTAAGTAATTGAATCGATTCTGAGTTTTCATGATAGAACCTCTGTGTGCTCTTCCACCACCGCCCGTAGTGCGGCATTCTTATGTCCTGGTGCATATGGCGCGTTCAACGTGACGGTGCAGCAGCTTTTGGCCAAGACACACAAATTTTAGCAAATTGCACAAAGGTATTGGTATTGGAACCGGCCACGTCGATCGTGAAGAAGTGTTACTCTGTTTCCCATACTGTCGCCACCAGGTTCTTCTGATTTCTCAGACACGATTGACTATACGAGGCAACAGCCAGCGTCAAATATCCCCGAAGTATCTGCTTTCGGCGATATTCTTTTGAACATCCCCCGTTCTGCCTCCGTCTCGCTTGATTCGCTTCCCTCTTCTCTTGAAATTTCGATTGACCATTCAAGGTCGGATCCTTGTCAAGCTACATTTAAAAAGTCGCCACTGAGAGTGCGAATTTTGTTTCTCTAACTCTGTTCAACAAACGCCGCCATGATTCTGGCACTTATTGTCCTCGCTATTACTTTCCAAGTAGCTACCTCAGCTCCGACGACTACGAGTCCTCCCGCTGGGTTTTCCATGTAAGTGGATCAGCTGTCTGTATCGGATTCTTCTGACGAGGAGAAACAGTACCAGTTTTGGGCTGAACGGTTCTGGATGTCCACCTGGCTCTGCTTCATATGTCTTGAGCTGTAAGCATCTCCCTTCTTCTTTCGAGGTGTATGACGAGATCTGTCTTTTCGACACCCAGCGGACAAGTCTGCAGTCAATGTCACATACAGTCAATATTACGCAGAAGTTGGACCAACAATCCCCATTGACCAAAACCGTAAGAATTGTCAACTCACGTTCGGAATTAGGTACGGTTTTCTGGGTACCTCCATGATACGCTTAGGGTCTGACTCGCGTTTTCAGCGTTCCGGCAGGCTTCTCCTTTGGCGTGGCTTCCACGTCATCTGTAAGCATTAAGGATATACTTTCCCTGATAGTTTTCCTGATGTTAGACAAAGCACGGCTTCTACTTCCTGGACTCTGGAGTGACGGCCTCGCAGCAGGCACTCTATTATTGTGAGTCGTCAGGGCCTTTGACGTTGATTTCCATCTGACTTTGCTGGCAAGTCCAAGGAAGCGGCAAGCAAGGTGTGTGGTATCTGACATCATGCAGCCACCAATACTGAGCCCTGCGATTCAGTGACAGCACAGAATAACATTTCTGGGCCTGTGGCAGGTGTGACTGCAAATAATCGTGATGACTCATGTCATTGACTGCCCTAGGCGCAACCTATAGCTACACGGCACCATTCAACTTGGCTTTCTCCAATATGTCACCTTGCGGCGCCAGTTCCGTCTTGAACATAGACACGTCTATCCGAGCCAACAATGATGGAAATCCCAAAGGCGAGGGGTTTATTGCGAATGATTCTTCCGATGTCTCCTTCTCCCAGGTACGCATTTTCTAGCTTGTACTAGGTTGAGAGTCAGCCTTGACGTCTCTGGAATGTGTGCTAGATCTTCAATTTCATATGGCAAGCCTGCTCTTAGGAAGTGAAACATACGATATGACGACTACTTCTGAGGGCTTTCTCCGGGAAGGTGATTTGTCTTCTGCGAGAAAGGCCTTAGGTCTTGTGCTCTTGTTCAGTGACAGTATTCACATCTGTATGGCTGTGTAACTTTTACACTGTCCAATACAGTGGTTCGGTAGTTCTGCAATTTACTGAAAAGAAAACAGAATGCTTTCTTGAACAATGTAACCACTACTCAGAAATGACATAAAATTCTCGTGCCATCAAGGCTATTTTACAGTGTCGGTTCACCAATCATGAGTCGGTATGCGGAAGAGAAACAACGTCGCAGGATCTCCGTAGCCCCTTGCAGCTTGCCGAATGTCTAGCCATACGTGGAGACCAGTCTACTCTGTAGGTTGAAATAGGTGGTCTTGTCCCAGCCATAGTCGATAGCAAAACCGGGGTGCATCCCTCCAGCGCCTGGGTGTGCAAATTTCAGTCAGCATTATAGGCAACAGCAGAAGGGCCCTTACCGATAACTGAAACTGAAGAGACTTCGAAGACCGGAGGACATGCGGAGGACCCTACCAATTCTTTCACTGTGGGGATGATGTCCAGCTCCTGCCTATCCAACAAATCACTTCTAGATTTGGCATCTTGAACGATCCTCAGATAAACCTTGTTCAGATGAGGAAATCGTTTTCTCCATCGTAGGACTTCACTAAGTTCTTTGAAGAACGGAGCATGTTTTGTTCCAGCGACGTCCAATTTGTAATTGACTTGAAAACTTAGATTCACAAGATGAGAGCCTGCGTCCGTAGAAGAGATCATTTCCAAGCACTTCAGGAGCCAACGACAGCAAGAGTTATCAAGTAAGCTGTATTGCGATTGCATGCGAACATCGAGCAACTTGAGCATTGAGAGTTCATCCCAGTGGAAAGGATCTCGTATCGGGAGGTCAGCTATTTGATGGAGTAAATAGGAACAGGAATCAGATTCGGTCAATACACTAAGAGCCTATGGACGTACGATTGAGGGAGGAAGAGAGGACGAGTTCCTGTAACGTAGGAAGGCATTTTTGAATGATCCGCCACACCTGAGTATGCCCAATTTCATCATCTACTCGAGCACACAGTTTTTGGAGGCCGGACAGGTCAACATAGCTTTCCAGGGCTTCCAATGTTGTAGTATCCCCTTGGTGGGCCATGAATTCGAATGACTCAGGTCGGAGAAGACAATTAGAGGAATTCAAAGTGCCGTCGATCTTTGGGAGTTTGACGGCAAGGTCTTTTATGTTTGAGCCACAGGACGAAAAGAGTTCCAACGGCAATCTTTGCACATCCAGCCCCATCAGACTAGGAAGGCGTAATAGCTCTCGGAGAGCCGGTAGCAAGCCATTCTTCTCCATGGATGCAAGGCTCGCCCTGTAGTTTGCCTCATATGGGTAAGACCCCCTGTAGAAGCTGATTGCGAGTCCTCGAAGGTGTACTAAGAGAGGCAAACAAAACGCCAGTGATTCGTCCTCTGACAGCCAATCCAACTCATTGGCACACATGAAATTGATAATAGAGGAATATGGGAATATTTCGAGATAACGAACATATTGTCCCAGATGCGGAGAACATTGAAGCAATTTCTTGAATTTCCTGGCGTCTGGGTGTCCAGTCACCCTTGGCGGAAGGAGAATCACCCTCCAAAAGAGGCGCTTTTGACAAGGAACGAGGAAACAGTGAGAGGCTAAAGAACATGCCCGCAGTGCTTGTTTCTCGTCGTGAAGGTGTCCAAGTATCTCTTCCTTGACGTCTTGAGGAAGTCCAGATTGCATATTCAACTGCAAGTAGGGTGAAACTTTGAAAAAAGAATGCTAGAGTATATTGGGATGACGAAAATTCGTGTCAAGTCACTGGATAAATTCATAAGAGTTAGAAGGGTCCTGTTGCATGTTGTAACGCCACGCCGAGCAACATACCTTAGAGCTAGTGTAGCAGTGAGACTCGAAGTGAGCAACGTTATCCACCATGCGTTGGGAGTTGATCATTAGGACCCTGCAGCTCGTCTATCCAGCAGGGAGTCCGACAGTCAACACTCGCATATTCATTTCTTTGAATCTGTG
>NHYE01005447.1:0-30747 GCA_002938385.1 Gymnopilus dilepis | reverse complement strand
GTACGAAGCGAGCCTTCCTCGCAGCCACCTGCGAATTCGTAATTAATTATCGCAGCGAACGGCAGCAAGCCGATCTGGCGGAGATGGAAATTGCACACTATCATCTCCGCCTCGCGCCTTCTTGATGCAAAAAACTGCCTTTGAAGCATCCCATCATCTCCTTCGTCGTCGTAATCGGTGAATGATTTCTTTTCCTCTGTATATGATTCCCACTCATTCTCGTTGATTTGTTCCAATGAAAGGAAATGTATCGACAACGGAACCACGGGCCAAAGATATTGTTCCGTTCATATCGTTCTAACGCGTCGCGACGTGCGCGGAAACAGCCCAAGCACAGTGCGGTTCTACCGTCTGAATTAGAGCGCAAAATCTTCGAACTTGCGGTGTATCAATGCCCGGAAAACATGTTACCTCTTGTTCTAGTCGCAAAGAGAGTCCGAGAATGGTCCGTTTGTCCACCAACCTCTTGACACCTAAAATGCGGACTTGCTTATAATAACTTGTCAGGATCGAGCCTTTCTTATACGAAACTCTTGTCTATTCTAATAAGTTTCATAGCTACCCTCCCATTATCGACGGCGAAAAATGGCGACCCAGTGGCAGACTGCCTCTTTTCGAGAAAGCCACTGGATACGCTAAAAAAGTTCTCATTGAAGGTGTAACCGCTTCCAGCGCCATTGATATTGTCGGGAACTCTCCGAACATTGAGGTTCTCGGCATATGGGCGCTCCCATCCATGTTTCAAGACTGTCGTCCCCTTCTTCCTCTCATCCAATCTCTACCCACCCTCACGCGTCTCTCGACCAGTCCACGCGACCTTTTTCGCGTCAGAGGAGTTCCGTTCGTCTTCAGGCACGAGCCCTTTGACAAGCTCACGCACCTCGAGATCCTCTGCATGGAGGAAGGGGTCTGCAATTGGGACACATGGGCGGAGTTGGCTCTCTTACCCAAACTTACACACCTCGCGATCGACTACTCCAATATCACATTCGTCACGGACGCGTTGATGCACCTCCCGAAGCTCAAGTTGCTGGTCTGTTTCTACGAAGATCGTCAAGAAGTCTTGCACAGGGCTGCGCTAAGAGGAGAGGAGGGGATCAGACATCCTAGGCATCCAAACACTGGGATCATGATGGATAACAGGGTGGTCCAAATCCCGGAAGTCCATGACTGGATTGAGGATTGGGAGCGTGGCGTTCATGGCCAGGAAGACTTTTGGAAGAGGGCGGAGGCGATCCAGGCGTGTCGCAGTGCAGAGTGCCGCCTGCAATGAGTACGTGTGGACATTCACGTCGTCCTATCGTTGCCAGATTCTGTCTGACGGCGTCAACCTCTCTCAGAAGCATCTTTCCTGCGACCATCAAGTTGCTCAGAACCTTGTACTGACTTGATTGCTACAGTTGATATGATCATACCTCCTGCCTTCAACTTGAAGCTTGAAGCTTAGTCCACGAACGTTGTCAGTATTGCACGCGTAGCCTAGATAAACCACTTGCTATCATTGGCTATCATTGACTGAAATTCTAACGGATCTTGGCGCGTACTCTCATACTGCGATGTTCGGTGTCAGTCCTTGGATCTCAGAACTGATTGGATGCCTATATCAGGTTCCATTGCGTTCTGCGCTCCGACGGTCCTTCAAATGTATTCAATTATCAGGGGCAAAGCCAAATCTTTAAATAGCTTCCCGCCCTTCCTCGACCGTGCACTGCCAATATTAAAAGCACGCCGACCACTGAGCTTGGCTGAACCACGTTCATGACTCTTTACAGTCGCCTCGCTTCGCCCTCCAGGCAGTCTGCCTCAAAAGTCCGCAAAATGCCAGGACACTCAGGGGACGCTCTTATAAGAGCGCTGTAGTCCTCTATCGGATCTCAAGGTCTTCCATGATACAGCCCTCAGCGTAGGAAGTAAGTGAACCCCCTTGCGGATAATGGCGCACGCGAATGACTGATCCATTCCAGCAGTTGCCTGTGAGAAGAATATTCATGATCTCTTGTCAAGGCGTCGTTGACATCGCTATCCATACATACCTCGAATGAGTCCGCCATCCGATTCCGAACTCCTCCCTCTCCTAGCAGTACGACGACCAACGGAACCGCCACGGCTTCACTTCCTCGATAACCTCCGCACAACTCTGACTGCCATCCTCATCTTCTACCACGCCTCCACTCTCGTCGTCTGGGAGAATATATTCATTCTCATATTCACATTCATCAATAATGCTTCTATAGCATTCTGGGGGCTTTTCTTCTTCGTTTCCGGCTATTCAGCCACACTGGCCCTTGCTGCGAGGTCGGACGCCAACTTCTTCCTTTCAAGGACGACGAAGGTTGGAATACCTGCTGCAGTTTACGCTTCCATCGTTCATCCGAGGCTGACCACCTTCCTTTCTGTTGGATGGAGGGGGATATTCGGAAGCATCCGCATGCCAGGGACATATGCAAAGTTATCCGGTCCAGTAGCATATGTGGCTATCCTATTGGCATTCGACTACCTGCTTCTCCTAGGGCGATTCATGAGAGGGAAATCATCCTATGTCGACAGGGCGCTCACCTGGATATGGCCGGCGACACGCCAGCAATTCCTCGTCACCGCTGCTCTCTCAATGACCAGCCTTGCGTCTTTCATATTCCTCCAATTACTCGGATATCAGTTGACGCCACCCTTCATTTATGACATATCGTCTTACGACGTATTGGGTTCCGATGCTCCTTTATCCTTCCTTATCGCATATGCCGCAGGCGTCAATTTCGACATTTTGAGGGAACACCTTGGCTTGACCCTTCGACGGGCATATATCTTCCTCCTCATCTCGTTGGCTCTTCCGTGTCTCTCCATTGGGATATATTTCACTGCAGGAAATCAGTTAAATCATTATACATACGGCGCTGCATTCTTTGCGTGGCTACGCACCTCCATCTTCTTCGCATTATCAATCCCAGTCATTGCTATCTTTACCCAAGGGACATGGGCAACATGCAACTGGGGAGTCATGGCGAGGCACACCTATATTCAAGTGTTTGTCAATATGATACCAGTACAGGTTGGAGTATATTTCTTACAGAAGAACTCTTGGGGCCCATTATTGCAAGCTTTACTAGCTGGGGGATTCGGAGTCGTGGTTAGTTGGACAGTCGCGCTGACGTGGGTCATCCTCCATAGATGCATCGTTCATGGTAGTTGGCAATCGGCTTGGTTTTCAAGGAGATACTGATATGGAGGCGAGAATCAAGATTGTGTCGAACGTATCGTATGATTTTCAGTGTATAAAGAAAGGAATGTAGGTAGTCGTAGCAGGAACGGTCCATGACACGAATGTCGTCTCCGGTTATCCGGACCGCTTCTTTAGGTGGGAGAAATTTGACGGTTTACTGCCAGCCAAACCGCTTCTCAACTTCTTCGAACTCCACAGCCGAGCGACTTCATTTGCACCATTCATAGAGTCACCTGGACCTTACTTCTTGCTGAGAAGCGCGGTTAGCAATGCGGCAGAGCCCAAAGAATGCTCATAAGCATGGGACTTAATGGGACCTTGAGTGGGTACTTAAGCTCACCCAATTACATGACTAGTGAGCATTTCATTGCTCATTCTTTCCCTTAAAGCTTTGCGCCAATGCAGCTAAAGCTCGTTAGGATCTGCTTTGTGGGCTTGGCATGCCTCGGGGTGGCCTCAGCGGTGATATTGGAAAGCGCGGTTGACATTCGCTCAAGCTACGATTTCATCATCATTGGAGGTGAGTTTTGGGACAGAAAGCATTTGAATCTATACATCTAACAATTTCGTCTTTTCGTAGGTGGTACTGCTGGGAATGTGCTTGCGAATCGCCTCACCGAAGACCCTACTTTCAGTGTTCTTGTGCTTGAAGCAGGCCCCAGGTAAGTTTCGCCAATGTTTGACGTGTCGTGTCGACACCGACTTACAACCTCCAACGTAGCGACGCTGGTGTGTTGGAATTAGAGGTCCCATTCTTATGCACGCATACGACCCCCGACACACCCTGGGATTGGAATTATACAACGACACCTCAGCTCGGATTGAATGGCGCATCGATAACCTATCCACGTGGGCATGTTTTGGGAGGCACGAGCTCAGTCAGTGCGTGGCTATTATTCTTCACCAGCCTTTCTCGATACGCTGACCTTTTCCTCTCCGTGTAGATTGTCTCGTCTACACCCGGGGATCTGTAGCCGACTGGGATCGGTATGCGGAGGTCACGGGTGATGCAGGGTGGTCCTGGAAGAACATCTTGCCCTACTTCAAGAAGAGCGAGAAGTTCACTCCGCCGTCGGACCGGCACAACATCACAGGCGACTTCAATCCTGCCGTCCATGGCTTCAACGGATTCAATTCTATCAGCTTGGCAGGAGCTCCTACAGTCATCGACGGACGAGTGATTTCAGCCACTCAGGCCCTGGGCGGGGATTTCAAGGCGAACGAAGATTACAACTCCGGTTCTCCGCTGGGCTTTGGTGGGTATCATTTCTTTAGTGTATCGTGTTAGGGCTCTGCTGAAGCGGTGTTTCTAGGATGGTCCCAGAACGTCATTGATGGACCCTCTGGGACGAGGAGCAGCTCTTCGTCAGGGTATCTACGACCTGTCTTGAAACGAACCAACCTACACGTTCTGGTGAATGCACAAGTATCTCGCTTGCTGCAGACAGGGTCCAGCCGCGGCGTGCCAACTTTCAGCAAGGTTGAATTCCGAGTTAATGGAGCAGGTGTGCCCATACGGCTCACCTACAGCCACACATATTAACACTCTTTCAGGCCCACTACTTACAGCTACAGCTAGCAAGGAAGTCATCGTCTCTGCCGGATCTATCAATACGCCTCAGGTGTTATCGAATTCTGGTATAGGCGACCCAAAGAAGCTCCAACGTCTGGGTATCAGATCGACGGTCAACCTTCCTGACGTTGGCGTAAATCTCTCAGACCACCCCATCATCGTCATGTCCTGGCTTGTCAATTCGACTGCCACGTATGACGACTTCAATCGCAACGCAACGCTTCAAGCTCAAGAACTGCAAGTCTGGGAGAACACGAGACAAGGGCCGTTCGTGAACGGCATTTCGCAGCACATCGGCTTTGTGAGAGTGCCCGACGATAGTCCCATCTTCAAGAATGAAGCAAATCCGTCACCTGGCGAGAACTCGCCTCATTTCGAAATCTTCATATCTGTGAGTCATCCCACCCTCTCGCGCTCATTCGGCTGGTGTCTCAACCGCATGCCCAGAACTTCCTCCTCGGAACACCCCCTGCGACGGGCAACTTCATCTCCATATCTGCCATCATGCTCACACCAGGCCCTGAGTCCCGCGGTTCCGTCAACATCACCTCTTCAGACCCCTTCAGCCGCCCCGTCGTCGACGCTGGCCTTCTCCTCTCCTCGACGGATCTGCCGCTCCTCCGTTCGGCTGTCCGCAGCATTCTCCAGTTGGCATCCGCTCAGGCGTTCAGCGACTACATCCTCGGACCAGCAGACCCTTCCCAGCCGGGAGTCAACGCGACCGACGACGAGATCGACACGTATCTGCGCATCAATTCGAGGTCGGCCTATCACGTCGTCGGTACTAGTGCAATGTCCAAACCTGGTGCTGCTGGCGGCGTCGTTGATCCAGATTTGAAGCTGAAAAAAGTAAACGGGGTCAGGGTGGTTGATGCCTCCATTTTGGTACGTCATTTCTCTCGATGTCATTCTTAGAAGAAGGCTAACCTATTCTTGTGTTTGTCTGGATAGCCATTCGTCCCCGCTGGGCATACTCAAGCTGCTACCTATGCTCTGGCTGAGCGTGCTGCAGATCTGATCAAGGCCGACTTCAGTTGAGGTTTTCGCTTGCTGAATGACCTAGGGGCTTACGCATGAGCTGTGATTACAATCTACCTTCGCGAGCTAAGTATAGTACATTGATGTAAAGGCGACTCTTCGGAGAAAAGATAACATTTACAGACGCTGCTGAGAAATGTCATTGAGGAGACCAGTCACCAGATAGGATGGCGGAAGACCTTTTAACCTTTGCAAGGACTCATGACCAGTTATCGTCGGTTCGTATAAGTATGGCCTCAATCTCTAGTATCTTCGACTCAGGTATCCTCTTCTTGTCGCTCGTTGTTCGCAATGCCATTAACGCAAGCTCAACGCGATCATTTCCTGGAACATGGATGGATCAAGATACCGAACGCCATACCTAAAAGTATCATCGACGAATGGATGGAGAATATCTGGGTGAGGCTAGGCTGGGACGAGAATGACAAGTCGACCTGGGAAGAAGAGTACGTGAAAATGCCTCGGCATAGGGAGATACCCGTCCAAGACTTTTGCCCGACTGCATGGGAGGCGATGTGCGAGCTTGTGGGTGGAGAGGATAAGATTGATCCTGTAAGGGAGCGATATCATGGCGATCAGTTTATCATCAATTTTGGTTCGGATTATTGGAACAAGGTACGCAATGTTTCTTTTGCTTCGACTAGCGCTGACGTTCGGTTGGTACTGGTCCTCCAGCACGAAGCTCCTCCTCCTCAAGAGCTTACAGGTTGGTGAGTCCGAAAAGGTTTACTAGCTCTGATAGACGGCATGTCGACTCCTTTTTCTCCTCCGACAGGCATCACGACAACGATTGGTATCGCCAGTTTCTCGACTCGTCTGGCAATGCTTTGACAATTGTACATTGCTTCACTGACGTTCCTCCTCGAGGAGGTGGTACGTGGTTGGCGGAGGATGGCATAGAGGGTATTGTCAAGTATCTATATGATCACCCGGAAGGACTGGACCCACCCTTTGAAAAGATTTTGCATAAGCACATCAAAGACTGCAAGAAGTTCGTACAGGTCTGTGTCATGTTTGTTCTTCACTCGCTTCACCGCATTGAACACATTCCAGATCGAAGCTAAAGCTGGCGACACCTTCATCCTTCATGGATTGCTAGTAAGCCGATGGCCAATGTTCCAACTTCGAAGCGCCTTTTTCTAATTATAACATTGTATAGCCTCATACTCACGGTGTCAACCATCTTCACTTTGCGAGGGTTATCACAAATCCACACGTTAATATGACTGACCCCTTCAACCTGGACCGCCCGGACGGAGATTATGTGAGCACGTCTGTACCAGCCGAGATCTTTTGAGAAGGCCGACCTCTGACTGATTAGACACTCTGTGAACGTGTCATTCTGAGAGCCCTTGGTAAAGATTCAGTACCAGAATATAGACCGACAAGAGAGAGGAAGCGGTGCGGAGTTCTTGACGTTTGTCTGCGTTCTCTGATTTTGACACTCTTCTTCAGCTATCACCCACGCACGGCTCCTTTCAAGCGTGCCCGGATTGAAGCAGAGTTGAAGAGAATGATAAGATATACTCAAATCAAAGGACTACCATTGAGCTCAGTCAATTCCATCTACTTGCAAGGGGAAGACGCCATCAAAGTACACGAAGCTAGGAACGGATACGACCAGCCGCACGGCCCAGGTCCTATCGCATATTCAAGGAATGACTACTTCTGGGTGAATTCAAAGCCCACTCCGGACGTTCAGTGAGTGCATGCAGATTGCAATCGCTCTAGCCCGTATGAAGCAAAATTCCCTAGAGATGACCTCCCTTGATGAATGGTTCGTGATATAATTTGCATATCTCATGTATAGTATTTGCTGACATGTAAAGAACAATCCTTCAGTGGGTCTTGTAGGGCGGACAACGTGCTCATCTGTCACCATGCAATGGTCTTAGTAGTCGTCATCAACGTAAGGCTTTTGCATCACAATACGCTAGTCCAGAGAAATAGACCCAGACAGTTGAACCTGACTGGATTATGGGACTTAAAGGGACGAATTTTCCCTAAAGAACGGCTCAACCTCGGATGAAGACCCCAATCTTGCACCTTCCCGCTACAACCTAAATCCCATCCACTTGTGGAATCGCTAAGTCTGCGATTTCCTGAGCTCCGTGTCATTCTGGAGGCCTTACTCTGGCCGTCTTCTGTTTGACCTGATCCGCTCAACCGGCAGTGAATAGTAATCACTTGTCATGTCTCGTAATTTGCATTACCCACTCTCACCTATAAATCAAGGCAATCCTCCTAGGTCCATTCTTCGTAACAAAACGACACTTTTCCTCTGAATATATATGCCGACAGTCGAACCACCAACGGCACGCATACTTGTCACAGGCGCCAATGGCTACCTCGGGATGTGGGTTGTTCAGACGCTTTTGGAACAGGGCTATGGGGTCAGAGCGGTTGTGCGCTCATCTGAGAAGGGAGACCGCCTGAAAGCCCGCTTCGCACCTTTCATCGACAAGCTCGAAACTATTGTTGTCGAAGACATATGCAAGGTAAAGCTTGCTTGGGATTGCCTTATCCATTGAGCTGACATCTTCCGATCAGGATGGGGCTTTTGATGAAGCAGTTCGAGACGTCGACGCCATCGAGCATACTGCATCTCCTGCGACTCTCAAATCCGAAGAGCCTGATGGTATGAATGGGCTATCCGGCAATAATATCTGCAGGTTGAGACTGACCATGTCGAAAGATTATATTAAACCAGCAATCCAAGGGACTTTAGGCATATTAGAAAGTGCCCGGAAATTTGGGTACGTCATTCAAATCCTATTCAAGTATGGGAGAAAACTAACGCTTCCCCTCGCTTCAGAGATAGGATTAAGCGCATAATCATCACATCTTCAGTGGTGGCGGCTCATAACGGAGTCGCAATACCTACAACCATATTCGACGAAACGCAATGGAACGATGATGCCATCAAGTCTGTTCAGGAAAAAGGGAAAGAGGCGACTGCCCTTGAGAAATATAGTGCTTCAAAAACGCTATCTGAAAGGGGTAAATGAGTTTGATGTTATAGGTGTCGCACAGCTCACTGATTCCCGGATAGCTGCTTGGGAATTTTATCAGGAACACAAGGACGAAGTTCATTGGGATTTAGTTGTTCTTCTCCCTTCATTTGTAAGACCACCTCCTTTTTTTTTCTCACCACTGACTCCAACCACTGACTCCAGTCCAAACCTATGATAGATTTTTGGCGTGAGCCTTTTTCGCATCTAAAGTAACGGGCTTTTTAGTAATATGTTCCATAGCCGGCCCTCCAAGACGTCCATAAGCCAGAAGATTTGAACGAGTCACTCCACATACTGTGGAACATGATTACAAAAGATATGCCGGAAAGTATTCTTGCCCATACCTTCAGTCTCGTCCATGTACGCGACATATCCGCAGCTCATGTTCGAGCATTGAGAAAGGAGGAGGCTGGTGGAGAGAGAATTATTATAGCGAGTGGTGAGTAGTCTCCGTCAATGATTGCAAGTATATTGAAGTGGCACGATAGACTCGTTGGCTTGGCAAGGAGCCCGTGAGTCTCAAACTTGCCTCGAGGGCCCGCATATACTCTATTGACTTAATCTTCCACTATGTATTAGGAAACGTTCTTTATTCAGTGAAACCCCACCTGTACACATCTGAGAAACTACCTCGTGGAAACCCCGACTTGGATTGTACCATATCATACCGATATAACGCGGAGAAAGGAAAACGAATCCTCGGTCTGGAGTACTCTAGTACAAAGGTGTTGCTCAGAGATACAGTAGACTATTTCGAAGAGATGGGCTGGCTCACAAAGTAAGCCGAGGCGTATGAAATACATGTGCTGACGCAGTCTCAAACAAAAGCAATTTCATTCCTTATCTTGTCGGTTACGCATGTTAGAGTTAGGTTCCTGTACTGTACCAGTACTATTTAAATAAAAGGCGGGATTTATGAAGGGGCAGCTGTGTGTCCATCAAATTCTCAGCACGTGATTTAACATGTCGCGTCGCCATGGACAGCGGGGATACTGAGTGTTGGCCAGATCAAACAATCTGGTTAGAAATCACTGCTTGAGAGATAGTACTACGTATATCTAGAAATTACGAGCTCGAGACGGACCAACGACGAACAGGAATCAGATCCGGGAAAAAAAGTCACATCTGAAAGGGAATGCAATCAAAAGCAATTTCCGCAGGCTAGAAGATTAGAGTTGTTATATATGTCTACATTCGGAATACCACGTCGGATACACTCACCTCGTTTAAGAGTCCTGTACAGCAAGCAAGCTGCGTGGGGCAGTTACCTACAATTGGTCCGACTCCAGTAGTAGTCCCAGCAGCCGTGCAACCGACTGTATAAGTAATTCCTCGTTATCTTTATTGGACGCCTGTCAAATGAACGATTTCTTACAGCCCACAAGCCCCGTAATGCCAGCTGGAATAGGGAATCCCAAAAGTGCTAGCAGCGCCGTTGCTTGAGATGCCTTATTTTTGATGAGTAAGATTCTTCGAGACAAGAAGACGTATAGATGAAGCTATGAACCAACCTCAATCAGAGAAGAGCAGCATTCCAATTCACCAGTGTCACAAGGAGGTGAGGTTGTCAAGAGGCCACACTGGACTCGGGTAACGAATACAAGCAGAGCCAGTAAGTGAACCGACGATTTTGTCATCCTGAGGGAAAGGGCAGGGCAGGCGAAGATAAAACCTGGGAGCGAAAGATGGGTAAGAACCCGCATGGTCTGTACGGGCATTATATACTAGTAGCTCGTATCGTAAGCCTTGCATTCGAGGTGTCTAAGGTGGGTCAGTCGTGGGTCGCGAGCGTAATTCATTATTTTTGGTCGAGCGGACAACGCTCTATGTCCACGACAGGCATGACATTCGATGGATTGAAGCTCATGTATACCGCTACACATAAAAAGCGACACAGGAGTACATGAGCAGTAGTAAAGAGCAAAGCCGTGGATTTACATCGTCCCTTTGGTAAGGCTAGTCTTTTTTACGGTCCCATCGGTGTCTATTTCGTAAACCTGAACAGACGTGACTTGTCCATTCGTCTTCAAAGCTGGCTTCTCATCTGCCAACCAGACCGAATTGGAACGAACATCCTTCCCAAGGAGAACATAAACAGTCCCCGTCACTGACTGCGCAAAGGCTTTGGAAATCTTCTTCCAGTCAGCATCCGTGAGACCACCAGTGGACACTCCCGCTTTGCCCACGATTTCTGCAATGACATGGCACCCGTGGTCCGTCTTGAACTTGTTTAAAAGCGACTCGGCGGTCTTTTTGACAGTGACCGTGGTCTTTCCCTTTTTCGTGGTGACGAGCGTCTGCCCACTGAAGAAGCAGCTCGGATTGATGTCGTTTGGGTGAGCTTGTATGTATGCGACGACCGTATCTGCTGCCCTGAGGAAGGTATAGTTAAACCAACTACATTGCAAATTTGTGAGAGGGTAATGCTCACGGCGGGCTTTTTGGCTTTGCCTCGAGGATGGGCACCGGCTCAGCCAGAGCTGTTATGATAAAAAGAATCTGAATTATTGTGACCAAGAGAATAGACTTCATGTCGATTATAGCGTGCTGTTGAAACGAAAGGCACAAGGGGTAGACATACTATATACTCTACATTGACATACAGAATGTCGCTATTCTTCTTGGTAGATGCCGCCGAGCACGTAGAATGGCGGGCAGGGACGGGAGCTTGCATTGGCGAGGGTTGTTAGAAGCAACTCTTGAGGCCGGAATACACGAGCTAAGAAGGACAACTACTTGCCAAGTGGATGCCTGTCTCCAGCTAAAAAGCCAGTGGTTGACTTCGCTCATGAATTGTCTGGAAGTAAACCAAAGTGAGCTTGGTCGCTGACGGACAAGAAACTGATTAGCAGACACTTAGCTGGAACGATAATTTGTGGCTATCATTGGCGTAGCCTTTCACTGTGCGGTAGAAATATGAGCACAAGGTTTCTGCCAGTTGAACTGTTGAAGTAGCACTTACTCAGGGAGGAATATTGGAGCATTATTACTTCTCAGGGAGGATCCCTGAGCTTTGTCGACCATGAGAAGAGCAAATTTTAGATATACGTGGAGCCTTGGAGCCACATCAAGCACTCTGTCGTCTTTATGTAGGTCAGAAGTGCGAATGAACACCGTAGTACGAACTAGGTGATCAGACTAAAGGCTTTTCTCTGCCGTAGAGAAGAAAGGCGTGCGCAGTATGCAGGGGCTGCGCAAATAAGACGATAGCATTCCCATATATTGTGATCATGAAACCTCGTTCAATTTGCTTTCTAAGTGCAAATCAATGGCTGACGCTACCATAACTACGAGCACCATTCATACTCTGTCCAACGGCGAGATTATCGACCCGACGGCAGATAAAGTAAGGAAGGTCACTCACGCTGTTGATTATCGACCTGATCAGTAATCATAATTCAGGACCCCAGACATTGGCTGGTTGAAAGAGACCCGCCCCCCGACATCCATGTCGTTTCCTTCCAAAACCTAGAAATTGGGTATATCAGCTACGATCCACCGAAGGGGTTTACCGCCGAAGAGATCATGGAATTCGAGGGTGCCAAAGATTGTTTGACTTTGGAGGAGACGAAAGCACTCATAGCGGAGAGGGATGAAAAGGGAACGCTGAGCGTCACTGGTGAGGCCAGATGGGCTGGGTTGGAAGGTAAGATGGTGGATTAAATGGCCGTCCAGGTAGGAAGCGTTAGAAAGCAATAATAGTGGGTTGTTGGCAGTACACGGCTTGATAGTGATATGTAGAGCCATCTTGAGCAGGGCAGAAGAGTTGAACGTTGAACAAGTTGCTTCCCAGCACGTGATGAACGCGGTCGCCCCTGAAGCATAAAGCACAGCCCAAGATGGGAGCCATTTCGATTGGGTTTGATTACTTTACTCAAAAGGGCATAAGTCGGTGTACTTATACAGTGAATAAAGTATGATTGCTGCTTGATGGACTGGAAATTACAATGGTGGTCCGCTACTATTAGCGCCGTCTTCTGCCTTTTATTGAGGTGCCTGGGTATGATCTAGGGATCTACCAGTGGTCCTGTCAGACGAAAACCGGCTAGATACGGAAGGATCGACGACTGCAGAAGACGATAAATGATCCCCAAAATCCAGCGTTTCGATGCCGGTTGTTTTTGACTCTCTCACCACCAGAGCTCGTCCGAGCCCGACTTGAACAATGAGGAGAGTTGGCATTATGGCCTAAAACTCAGAGTCATTGATGTTGTCAAGGATAAAATTAATGCTACTTACAACAAGCCGCATACTGGTAGTCATGAGGATCATCTCAAATAGGGAGTGAGAAGGTTGAATGGACGGAAGAAGCTACAGCTCACCCGTTGTGGTGCAGAGGAAGGCACAAGAGCGTACGCAAGCGTGACAGTGGAATAAACAAAGCTAGACTCGACACTGGGGAGCAGAATTAGTGGCGATTACGACAGATACAGTGGTGATGATGAGAGGAACATTGCACGTACAGAAGAGCTATGGCTGCTCGATAGCTTGCGAGCTGCTGCTTTCCAAAAACCTTCTTCGCAATTCGAGCCACCCAGACCACACGTCCGACTTTTTTGGCATGGTCGTCAATTTCACGTTCGGTACGCTCCCAAAATGACAGACCCACTTGTCACAGAGGCCAGGATGACATTTATGACGAATATTGACCAGATGTACAGAGGGACAAATGGGCCCCCTCTTTCTGTGAGAGACTCTCCTAAGCCCAGATAGCCCCACACTTAGAATCACCAGATGAGAGAGGTATGCACTCTAGAATCGCACTTTCTCACCTGAGTCAAGGAGGACAAGAAGGGAAGCTCCGAGCAGGATATATCTTGATTTTCCCCATACCATATAGCATCTGTAAAGCTACAGCACACCGTGGTCAGCGGTGATCGCAGTAGCATTTCAGAAGTGACGAACACCTACCAGCACGAGATCCGCCACGAAACTAGACGTAACGCGTACGCAAGGTAAAAGCGTAGACCAACTGCAACGGATTATACGGACTTATTGGTAACAAAAAGTGGAGTCTTTTCACTGAGCCATCGTCCAACGGGTGCCAAATTTGTCGGGTTTTGTACAAGTTCAAATAGGTCGTGGGTTAGGAAACGGAGTGTGAACGCGGCATCCACAGTTGACAATCCAAACATGATGATAGCTGATGCGACGATGAACCAGTTGCTCGTGCGCCGATTTTGAACAAAGATGAATATGCAGATGAAGAAGAGGGGTATGTGAATGCCATATAGTAGCGTATCTACCTATGTGTTGTCAGACGGGGTGGATTCTCGTATAGAATTGGCAAGAAATACGTA
Organism: Gymnopilus dilepis; assembly: GCA_002938385.1. Taxonomy (NCBI): domain Eukaryota; kingdom Fungi; phylum Basidiomycota; class Agaricomycetes; order Agaricales; family Galerinaceae; genus Gymnopilus; species Gymnopilus dilepis. The sequence goes on along the minus strand of NHYE01005447.1, from coordinate 16,605 downwards.
CAATTGCAGCTGTGTTGATTGCCCGAACCAAAGCCATATCCATCAAAAGCTCTTGTTCATCGTCTGTGCGAGTTCTGAGTTGAAAGTAGTTGAGCATTGTGCGTCCTTGAAACCAGACGTTCGCTGAGCATGGAGAGGAGGAAGAAGAGCTGGCGGTCTCGGGGTACTTTGGCTAGACGTGGGTACATTCCTCAGCAAGCTGACGACGTGTACAATTATACTAGGCTCTAGGGCGCTGCTTGTCAAACATTGGTCAATAGCGCTAAATTCTGAACACCGGGTAGGCGATTGTACAACAGAGGGACTCCATCTTCAGAGACAGAGACGTGGTCAATCATGTACACAGACTGTGCAATCCACCGAAATCATAAATGGCACGGACCTTCGAGACGATTCTCCAGGTACTTCTGATCATATTCGACATAGAATTGGGCCTGCAAAAATTGGAATTTATTATAATAAGCTGACAAGCTATGAGATTCAGAACAACGAAGAATATGGACAGCTGTAACTTGCCATTTGTGAGCCTTTCTTGTCTTGTCCTTCTTCCGGACACAATGAACGACAGCTGAAAAGTTCCGATAGATCCAAGATGCCAGCTGTCCGACTTCGACCCAACTTGCATAAACTGCGAACTGTAATTGTCGTCACATGCTTTACTGTCGGGGCACGTCGGAGTTTACTTAGCGTCCTCTCGTTCTTATCGCTGTGTTACTGTCATCATCGAGCAGCTTTGCCTTACACATTTTCCTTGCAATCTCCTTGCCTCGAAGCCCTTGAAACTTCGGATTTCTGCTGGCTTTCAGTACGAGTCGATACTCACTAGCATTCCTTCCAACAACACGATCTCTTTAACCAACGGGTCAACAGTGTGCACGACACTATCATGGATGGTCGGACTCGCCTTCTGATAGAATCTGGGCCGGAAAGTGTTCGAGTTCTTGGAATCTCTCTTCTGGGACAAAGCTAATCCTTTCGTGGCGGCTTGATGTGCTATGGCTGGTGCCTCGAGGCAGCAAGCAGGAACGCTGGCGCCGGCTCATCAGGGTATTTCTCCTTTTCCCACCAGCAGGACTTCAAACGGGCGATTAGACAATTTCCTATCATATTCAAGATATGCGTAAATTGGAAGAGCAAGTAATTTATCAAGGCCGGTATGTATCCAGTTTTGTTTTTTATGAAACGGAGCGTCTGATGGCTCAATGGTCTTCAGGTTCCGGGACCTTATACTACTGCCGAATGCAAGCTCTTGGCGAGCGAAGGTTAAGAACGATGACCAGCCTCGCCTTCCTTAAGGAGCTGCAGGAGGGCTAAATCGCTCCACGATATGATAAGGCGTCGATGGCGTCGATTTCCGGCTAGACCTATGGTCGAATATCAGACTAACTGTTCTCTGTGAAAGTAAAAAGACGAGAAGACGAGGTGTAAAGAAAGAACCCCTACCATACCTTAGATGGACACTCAGTTGGTAGGTCTTGTTGGCGACGATGCGTATTCCTAAGCTCGACTGATGGGATAGGGTAGGAAATCGTCGGTGAAAGGTTCCTTGCACAGCATTCACAGGAACATCATGAGGTGCTCCCGCCTCCTCCTCCCGTATTCGGTTCCAAGCGAATCGCCTGACAAGCCGGGATCAGTCAATCAAGCCTGATCTGAATCAATCCATTATTAAGTAGAATTAAAAAGGAGTCCTCGCCAATACGACAGGATGCCGATGCAGTTTTGGGAAGAAGTTGACCTCCGGATGAAGGCGGGTACGATCTTGGGACAACATTCGAACGCTATATAAGATCTAAGCCTTTTTTTCAGACCCGCCGCCCCACCTGTCTGAACGTATTTCCGAAGCCCCATGGACAGACTGATCCTCGCTGGCGTTGTCAGTGCCTTTCTGGCTTTATACCTGCGAAGTAGGCGACAGCGCAGGATTCCATATCCTCCTGGACCGAGGAAATTGCCGCTACTGGGCAATCTGCTCAACATGCCGACTAGACTGGAGTGGGAGACTTATGCACGATGGGGAAAGGAATTCAGTCTGTCGCTCTCTACTCGCAATATAACCTGGGCTCTCTGACTCTTTTTGACAGACTCAGATGTCATTCATCTCCAAGCCGCTGGTCGCGATCTTGTCGTGTTGAACTCCATGGAGTCAGCGGTTGAGCTATTTGACAAGAAGTCGTCGATCTATTCCAGTAGGCCTCAGTTTACAATGGTCAATGAATTGTAAGTCGGCTTAGTTGTTGAACTGCTCTTTCGCCGTTGATTTTTGGACTAGAATGGGATGGAATTGGATATTGCCTATGATGGCGTACGGTGAACGTTGGAAAGAACGTCGAAGACTTTTCCAGAAACACTTCAGCAGCCGTAACGCTCACGTATACCAAGCTACCCAGGTGGAATTCGTTCGGAAAACAATCCCGAGGCTCTTGGATCACCCTGACGAGTTCCTTCCCATGATTCGACAGTATGTCACCTTCTGATTCTCATCGGTTAAAGTTACCTACAGACTGACTTTGTTCCAAAACGACGTGAAGCATGGCCGGCGGAATTTCTATCTCTCTCGCATACGGGTTAGACGTCAAAGGACAAGAAGACCCGTTTGTGGATCTGAGTGAACGAGCAGTTCAGTCGGCCGTTGATGCTGCAATTCCGGGTGCCTTTCTTGTCGATTTAATACCATGGCTGAAGTACGTGCCTGAATGGGTACCTGGTGCTCGGTTTCAAAAGACGGCACGTCTGCTCCGACAGCTGCAAGAAGAATTCCGCAATGCACCCTACAACGAGGCGGTCAAGAACTTGGTAAGCCTTTGGGCGACCTGAATGCCTCAGTCCATGACTGTCTTTCTTTTAGTCCTCAGACCGCCATAACGTTAAGCCATCATTTGTTTCGGGCACTCTCGGGGACTTGGAAGAGAAGGGTGAAGTAGAGCGACAGAAAGATGTCATTAAAGACACGGCTGGTGCTGTCTTCGCAGGTATAGAAGATTCCTTTAATCATTCCGAGCGGCATTGATGTTGCGAATATAGCTGGTACTGATACGACAGTGGCGACATTGCAAGTCTTTTTCGTTGCGATGTTGTATTATCCAGACGTCCAGCGGAAGGCTCAAGAGGAGTTGGACCGATTACTTGGAGGCAGACGGCTGCCAGAATTCAAGGATGAAGAAAGTCTTCCTTATGTTTCCGCTGTGGTCAAGGAATTATTAAGGTATTTTATCTCGTCAGTTAGTACTAGAATCCTTCACAAAGACGGGATGGTCTCCAGATGGCAACCCGTGGGCCCTCTAGGTATACCGCATTACACTAGCGAAGACGATGTCTACAAAGGTTATTTCATACCGAAGGGCAGTATCGTGGTCAGCAATATCTGGTCAGTAATAGAAACGTGTTTAAACTGACACCTTCTGACGCATTCAACGCACCCCCAGGGCCATGCTTCAAGACGAACATCATTATCCTGATCCATCAAAGTTCAAGCCCGAACGATTTTTGGGAGAGAATGGTCAACTTGATCCGAAAGTTCGTGATCCCGGAGATATAGCTTTTGGATTTGGACGACGGTATGCTATTTTTCTTTTCACGAACCTCGATCAATCAATAATGGGCGACTAGAACGTGTCCAGGAAGCCACATCGCAACATCCATTTTGTGGTTAACAGTCGCCACTATCCTGTCGACATTCAATATCTCAGAGGCGTTGGACGAACATGGCCTGCCTATTTCACCATCCGTCGAGTATCATTCTGGTCTGGTCTAGTGGGTGATCTCACCCTCCAAGCGTTAACAAATTTACTAAACTTCGAGTGATAGCCACCCGTTACCTTTCAGGTGTACAATTAGAGCTCGTTCTCCTGCTGCTGAACAGTTGCTCAGATTTGCTGCGGATGCTTCATGACCTTCATACAAACTTGAAGACGCACGATTGTATTACTGTGTATTCTTATTGCAATGTACGTAAATGTATGAATGTATTACGACTGTTCTTTTACCTGCTTATTGAACAACCCTTTGGCCTCGAAATCCTCGAGAGTATCTCTGATTATGGTCTCCGGCGTTGCGTATGCCAACCCCAGAAGTTTTCTCTCCTTCGCAAATGTACTATGTGACCTTACCACCTGACTCGATAGTACCTCGATACAACATACCCGATTTAAATTTGTAAGTTCGCCTGTGAATTATAAAGTGAGATGAGTTCAAGATATAATGTATCTGAAACCTACGAATTCCCTGCCACGTAGTTGCCTCTGAAAATCTCAACATCAACATTTCTCAGGAATGATGCGTAGAGCCCAGCAGTAGCATACCCGCTGATAAAAGGAAACACTGACTCCCAGCTTCTGGTTCAGCGAGTGCGATAAGGTGAGCCGCAGCGACGTCCTTTACATGAACTAGGTTGCAAGTGTTCGTAAGTTCGCTCTCCGGAACCTCTTTCGTAATGCATTCCAGAGAACCTGCAAAGAAACGGGAAGGTCCTCCGGCTTCCTGGCTTCTTGAAGGGCAGGCTATAATTTAAAGGTCGTGACGGTGAAGCCTAGTAAATGTTTGCCTGGAAAAAGGCGAAACTTACACCCCAACCCTGGAGTCCAAAACTCAGTAAGAATATGAAACAAGACAGCAATCGCTCACTTTGCTCATGAGAGTCGCAACAGGCGTCGCCGTGCGATTTGCGAAAGAAAGAAACGCTAACATCTCTGAACGTCTCTGGAAGCACCCAAGAAGAAACCTATGTGAGACTCGGCAGATTCGACAACATTGCTGAGAGTTTCAAGTCCGCGGCATGCATCTCGGCGTCGTTCAATTGGAGTCGATGAAAATAGTCTTCACTTCGATAGTGCTGCAGTTCGCAACCCAATTCAGCCATGGCGCCTACGGCGTATAGCCACGTAAGATGACGCCTGGATACGATGCCTCAAATTGTCACATCTTGACCAGAGGACTGCACAGTCATCATCCAGAAGGGTCATGATGCACTCGTACTGGACGGACAATCTGAAGTGGAGTCGGTTCAACCGCACAAGAGTCCGTGATGGGATTTCATCGGCTAATGGACTGCATCTGGCTCCAAAGAGGTGGAAAAGGCTCGGAAGCCAAAGAGGCGTTCCTTGAGTTTGAACGATGAGGCCAGAGCGGCAATTCCACTGCAATTCCCAAGCTGGATGATTGGCGTCATGGAACCTTAGACAGCTTCGCGGCTTCTCATTTCTCCAGGTCATCAATGGAGAGGCACCCCACCACGTGGACGACGAGAATTCGCGCCTTCGGCCAAGCCTCTTCACATAGTCTAAACGGAGCCTGCCGCCCTGATCGTCGTCCTAGAATATAGTGAATGGGTTAGCGGAAGATTTGGGCAATTGGATGGGCATCACGATATACACCTGCAGAATCGCCGTTTTCATCCAGCTGATAGGTCTTCGAAGAAACGGGCGGGCCGCGTGTCGTGAAGTTCTGGACGTATTTAAGGCCTCCTACGTCCAGGAAACCGATTTCACAATCAAATCTTGAGAAATGGTCGTCATTACATCGTACCTTGGCATTTTCGGCCTCCTTCTCCTGCCCCTTGTCGGTGGACAGTGTGGAACGTTACCCGCTGGCTTCACCCCAAGTGGCAGTGATGCCTTCCTTCCTGACCCCTTTACGTTCCTTAACGGAACTGCTGTGAAGACCCAAGCTGACTGGGCTTGCCGTAGCCAAGAGATAGGCGCCCTTTTCCAGCGTTTTGAGCTCGGTGACCTCCCACCACCTCCGCAATCCGTTACTGGGTCCTTCTCCAAAGGCACCCTGACCGTCAATGTCTCGGACAAGGGGAAGTCGATCTCCTTCCAGGTGCCCATCACGACTCCAAAGACTGGTCAGGGGCCGTTCCCAGCCATCATTGCCAACGGAGGTTCCAGCGTCCCTATTCCTAGCACCGTCGCAGTGCTCAACTTCAACAATAACGACATTGCTGCGCAGAACGACCAATCCAGTCGGGGTCAGGGCAAATTCTTCCAGCTTTATGGAACCAACGCGACCGCTGGAGCGATGATGGCGTGGACATGGGGCATAGCAAGGATCATCGACGCCCTTCAGACCACGACGGGCCATAACATCGACGTTACTCGCCTCGGCGTCACGGGTTGCTCGAGGAATGGAAAGGGGGCCTTCATAGCTGGAGCATTCGAGCCTCGAATCGCGTTGACAATCGTCCAGGAGTCCGGTTCCGGAGGGGCCGGTTGTTGGCGTATCTCGGACTTCATGCTCAATAGCCAGGACATCGACACTCAGACCGCGACGGAGATCGTCCAGGAGAACGTCTGGTTTTCGACCAACTTCAACCCGTGGGTCGGCAAGGTCACCTCCCTCCCATTCGACCACCATCTACTTGCTGGTCTCGTCGCACCCAGAGGGCTACTGGTCATCGACAACACAGGCATTGATTGGCTGGGTCCGGAGTCGGTGTGGGGGTGCCAGACCACTGCGCACAAGATATACGAGGCTCTTGGGGTCCCCAACTCCTTTGGCATCACACAACAGGGCAATCATGCGCACTGTTCCTTGCCATCGCAGGAGGCACCAGACGTGACTGCATTCATTTCCAGGTTCCTGCAAGGGCAATCTGTCAATACTACACTCGTTGAAACGGATGGAGCAAACAATGTGGGGTTCAACGAATCGCTTTGGGTGAACTGGAACATACCTAGTCTTGCCTGATGTCAGGGTCGAAATCTTGAAACATTGACGTTGAAAGCTGAGTAGAGACGCTGAGGCGTATTGGATTATAATGTTCGTTCAGGATCCCAATATCTCGATTTCTTTGTCATGCCAGAGTCAGAAATAAAAGGAAGGTGAGATTACTCAAGTTCGTCCTCAAGGTTGCTGGTGACGTTCGTCCGCGCCGTAGTATTGTGAACATCGTTTTGTCTGCTTCTATGTGGCAAAATCCTGCAAGAAAAAGAGATGGGAAATTGTCCCGTGAAATTTCGTGCCAACGCCGCAGCCAAGCCGCAGCGGGCCGATTCAGATGACCCGCCGGCGATCACCGAGTTGAACTTTGGTTGTTCGAATGCGGCAAAAAATACTTTTCAACCACAGCCCTCTCCTGAACCTCATCTTCAGAGCCTTCCGCAGCTCCTCTACGACGAGTGAAGGCTATAAAACCATACATCGACCCCACTACGGTCCACCTACTGACGACAACTATATCCTTACCTATTCCTGACGAGTCACGATTAAACGACCGAACGCCTTACCTGGTGCGCAATTCACATCCAAAGTGCTCTTTATCGACAACGACAAACGCAATCGCAGTTCTGCTACAACAGATATCCCTTACGAAGCGCTATAACTGAGTAAACTACGTCTTCTTTTGCCATTTCTTGAAACCCAACGCCCTTCTGAGGATTGGCCGACACTCCGGTAAGAAACCTCAACTTGGGCCATCTACCCTAGCTCAATTCTTATCATATTCTGACCTTTTGTCGACAGTGCATATCATTCGAATTTGCAGAAGCCTCTGGACATATCTTACTAGCTTGTAGAACCTTGACCATGGATTCGATCATCAGGATTGGACACCCTAGTGAGTTTTAACGTATTAGGACCCATGTTTGATGGCCATTGGATTGACCACAATCTCGTTCAGTCACCTTTGGAGCTCTTATTCTCTTCTCGATCATTGAGGTGCCCAGTATTAAACTTTTAATTATTTGTTCTCATCAGCCCATTCCCTTTCGGCCAGATGTCCATCTCAGCATGGCTCACTGCCATGTTCGCTTCGAAACACAACGCTCTCAATTCCAGCGAAACGACGCGCGTCCACTTTGCCCTTTTCACGTCTATTTGGACGATAGTCTTCGGTGCTCTGTATCTGGTGGCATTTTTGTGGAAGTCGGATAAGCTGCTGGCGAGCATAGCGTCGCATGCTGCTTTGTGAGTGTCCATCAATTGCTTCTCCGGTTTGACTTACACTGCTTTGAATAGCCTATTCTTGACATGGATACTGTGGCTCGCAGCTGCTGCTTCCGTGACCCAGCTGATAGGTGGAGCATTGAACTGCAGCACCCAGACGGTGTTCGTCTATTGCGCGCAGCTGAATGCATTGCAAGGCTTTGCTTGGCTGATATTGTGCGTACAGATTCCTCTCTGTGACTCCCGTTAGATAACGGAGACTAATCTTTTTCATTTCAGTACGATCGTTACTATTACGCTGGTGTTTGTACTCGTTCGAGGGATAATGTCAGCACGGAGGGGTGATGGATATGCAGGGTCTCTAGTCGACCTTTGACTCTGAAAAGCCCTTCCCAGGGAACGACACACTTCACGATATCTGACGAAATCTCCTACATTAGATGCTGTACGACGTTGATGTTTCGCTTCGGACTATTGTTTTCTGCTACGACCTACATGGACAATATATATCACAATTCCCGTAAATGGTTGGAGACTCGAATTTCAAGACTTCGACATCCTCATAACATATTGAATTGGACGACATTAATTACATATTGCAAAGGAACCAGTGACGTTCTCCATCTACCAGAACTGAGTATCAGCTGAGCATACAAATAAGAAGCCCAGGTCAGAGTCTGAATCTCGGAGGAAGCAGTGTTGACCTACTCGTCTGACAAGGCTGTAGCCGTTGAGGCATTTAGCAAGACACCTTGGTGCCGTCGTCCCTCACTAAAATCCACAGTGAGTAAATTCAAATCTATCCCGCGACGACAAAAAAATCTTACAGATGGAGCAAGGGCAGACGCAAGAAACGGGTGCCAGTGCCGCCCCTTCAGCTTCACGAGCAGTGAGGCTGCTGTCGACGGCGGGGATTGCGAGAGCAACAGCAAAGAAGGATGCAGCGGCGAGGACGATGGCAGTGAAACGCATTTCGTTTGGTATTGCGAGTGTAGAGGGTTCTTGCTCAGTTGGGACTTGTGCTGAACTGAGGTCAACTGGGAAAGACGACGTTGCTTTTATATCTGAAGCCAACAAGATAAAATCATTATTTTCGACCATAAAGAAAAACGTCTCGCAAGTCTGACACTCGCGCGCTGACAACTCCAAGCTTCGTTCAAGGCACAGTCAGGAAAAACTTGTCCATCAGTAAGGATAAGCATCTACATCTACGTCGCTGCAGGACATCGGTAAACTGGTACTGGGACCGAAAAGGCTGCTTTCTGGACCGCATGAAGGCCTCCCGCCCGTCATCTAGGATCATGCGACCCAAAATTGGCGTCGTATTGATGATCGACGGGAGAATCATAACCCCTTCTGGGAATTTGCAGAGCTGGGCGTACGGCGGTTAAGCGCGTCACAGGAGGAAAATGGGGATTTTTCACCTCTTTTCGCAGCTTGACACTTACCCAGTGTTACTCTGGGCTTGGGAAAGCGTGCTCGATAAGGTGTGTACGTACCTGACAAGCGACGGGGGACTTCATGCTGACGGGCGGTGTTCCGATTTTCAAATTGCAGTGGGCGATATAAAGTGCTTTCGTGAAGAAGATGGAAGGTCAAGATTCTACGAGAATTTTTGAACCCCATTCACTCAATAGCCATATTCACCATGCGCTTCTCCCAACTCGCCGCGGTCATCGTTGCTGCTTTTGCTACGACAGTTCTCGCAAAAGCACCAGATGTCTTCCTCGTGACAGACACTGGCGTATCTTGCGTTTGCCCATGCAAAATCCGTAAGCCTTCATACTTTCTCTGCATTCACAGGTGCTCAACGTGTGTTGCTGCAGTTCATGACGATGGCTCCTCCGTGTCTTGCTGAATAGCCTGAATATTCCTTCCATGTCTCGAGCCAGCAATGCAAGTATATTTCTTCTAGCCTCGGTGAAGACATCTAATTTCGTGGATAAATAGCTTGCCCTTTCGATGAGCTTTAGGGCCTGTACGACGTAGACAACGTATATATATGTCCTCAGCCCTCGTTATGGTCATTACGAATGGAATGTTAGAAACGGAGGAATGTCATGATTTTGAATTTATGCCGTATAACGTTTGAATGTTCTCTTCCTAAGAATAGTGTGGCTATACCTTGTCACTTGAGGACCAACTAGCCAAGAGCGGCTTGAGTAACACTTCAGGGCGCTTTGGCTATTGCGTCATGAGTGTGATAGAACGGTCAATCAAAGAAGTCAAAATGCCAATCAAATTCGGATGACGGACATAGATCGCGTATCCGTGGGCTTAAAGAAACTTCGGCGGATATTTGTGCAAAGGTACCTATCACAAACTCATTGTTCCATGTGCTTCGCGTTGTCAAAGACACCTCAACTGACAATGAGTTCCCTTTGCTTGGCGTATGGCGGATTGAAATTCGGGTTTTGGGACCCTTTTTGCCCCATATCGCCTGGCTTGGATGTTGAGATACATGCCTGGCTAAAGCTGTTCCCAGCCATGTGGGCTGCGCTTCCCCAATACAAGCTGTATCGCTTTGTATTACCCGTAGAGAACATCATGCCACCGTAGAGTCGAATGGACGTTGTGCCAAACGTTGTGCCAAGCGCTGTGCCACTGACAAGTCCAAGCCCCTGAAACGCGACGCGTCGGCTGGCACGTGCACATTTGATAAAGCTTACATCACTGACAGCACTCGACAACAGTCTGAAAAGTTCCGTTCTCTCTTTCTCTCCCTCGTGCCTCCGTTTTTCAACAGCTAGGTCTCTATCTACGTGGAACTTGCGCAACTCCAAAAGGCGACTCTGCTTGCATCAAGCTTGATTAAAATCTTCTCAGGCTACTAGGCGTCGCTGGTCGCAGCGAAGGCCAACACTGGCATGTGTTCTGTGCTATCCTCGAGTCCTCCCTTGCCTTCGTATGACAGAGCGACAAGTTCTCGGGACGACGACTCGCGAGGAGCCCTGTAGGCCAGAGTCAAACACGATGTCTGGTGGATCTTTCCCTGACTTAAATGTGTGGATCTTCTGAAGTGTATCGCCAATGGCCGTTTTCTAATTCGCACGGGAATCGCGGGGAGGACGTTGTGGTTATAAGGGTTTGCGTTGTAGGGACGATCAACCATGGTTAATTGCTTGCTCGCCCTCCCTTCCACGCATGAGTTCAAGCGACTATCAGACACGTTGTGCGGTGTTCTGTACTGCGCATATTCCGAACACGGTGGGCTTTTTTGTAGCAGCTCTGGCTTCACCCTAGAACCAATGTCTTATCAGGTCATCGACAGCCTTTCGTACTACACAGACAAATATTGGGAAGAGTTCAACACCGAACAAATAGCTTCTACGGCGTCAGACTGGCTCATCTTTATCGATTCTAAAGATACGTCTATCACGGCACGCTTCAAAATACCGACCCAGCCCACAACAGGCGACTTTTGTCCCACCGCCTTCATCGGCGACACGGTACAGGAGATATGGGAATGGTTCGATAAAAACATTGCACGGGCGGACAACGATGAATTCATGCAGGCGTGCTTCTTCATACTTGACGAGCAAACTGTCGAGGGCGAAACGTGTCTGTTCATCGAGACCAGGGATGCGACATACCACTTTCTACGCTGCCATTTCGATGTCGCAATGCAATGCGCCATCACATGCTACACCGGAAAGACAATCGAAGAAACCACAATGGGGGCATTTATGAGGTCAGGAGAAGTCATGGCAAAAGCAAGACAGACGCTTGTTGAAAACGGAGGTCTATACATTGAAGGGGGTGAGGTCAAAGTGGATGAGTATTGGCGATATCTTGGAGAAGATTCAGAAGAAAGCGAAAACTCCTGATGTAGCTACCTATTAGGCTACGCCGACGCTTGCCTGTCCGAGAAATACCGTTACTTATCCTGTGTTGGTAGCCTTTTTCGAATATTGGGGGTGAAATCAGATGCATTAACTATCACACCTGCGGCTGGTTGATCAAGTTGTCCACGTCGTAGTTCGCAAACCCATTAGAACCCCTGAAATAATCATGGCCAAGCATTTTTAGCCGGCCCTAGAGTGGAGTAGTCAATCTTGGTATCCCACTTTCGCGCCTTGATCCACCCTTCTTGCTTGAGCAACCCTTCTCCCCTGTCCTGGCCTTGTTTAACGCCTCTTATGCTTGTGATCAAGGCCGCTTCAGCGTTAACGTAGACGTTAATCGTTAACAGTGGGCACTCCGCCTGGCTAAACATGTTCACCGTGCCGATGTCACTGAGGTGACGCGTCCGTCCTCTGGCTCGCCAATCATTTCAAATACGTCCCAAAATTACGCGCGTATAGCTGTGAATTCAAGTAAGCCAATGCAAAATTTCTCGATTTCCTGCCAATTGATTCTATCTTACCCCCATTCCTTATAACTTTTGGACTAGATCCATGGCGTTGTTTGTAAGCCAGAATATCTCCCCCCTGGCGGATTAGAAAGCTTGGTTGGAAATGGGGCACTTGCCACCTTTAGCAAGCCCAGCGCTGTCTATCTCGCATAGAGGTAAGATATTCATCCGCTCAATTTCAGGTCAAATTTCTGTAGTCATCGGATGTACTCACTTTCTTCCCCGTTCTCAAGCAGGCTATATAACTTGATGTTTTGCTCTGTTCGACGATCTCAACACGAATCTCAATCTCATTTACTCGAAGGATTTCTCAGCTAACGTACAAATGCCTACCATTGGATCGCCTGGCGCTCGTGTCCTCGTCACAGGTGCCAATGGCTACGTCGCCATGTGGGTAGTGCGTACACTACTTGAACAAGGCTACAATGTCCGAGCCGTCGTGCGCTCATCGGAGAAGGGGAAACACGTCAAGGAGTACTTTAGCTCCTACGATGACCAGTTGGAGATTGTTGTTGTTGAGGATATGACAAAGGTGGGTCCCTTTCGGTTGTTGAGAGAGGAATATGATCATGACTCTGTATTCAGGACGGTGCCTTTGATGAGGTTGTGAAAGGCGTCGATGCGATTGAGCATATAGCGTCTCCAGCAACATTATTCTTTGAAGATCCTGACAGTACGCTCCTTTCCGTTCTCTGCCCCTCCAAGATCTGATTGCGACGAAGCCTATATCAAGCCAGCTGTTCAGGGTACTGTAGGCATCCTAGAAAGTGCAAGGAAGTTCGGGTGAGTCGACAATCTGGCCAACACCGATAACGGAAAGTCGTTGATCATAGATACTCTAGCGACAAGGTCAAGCGGATTATCATTACGTCGTCCGTCGGCGCTATCTACAGCACAGTCACCAACCCTCCTGTCTTGTTTGACGAGAAACATTGGAACGACGAAGCCATCCAAATGGTCAAGGATCACGGAAAGGATGCTCCTTCTCTCATCAAATACAGCGCGTCAAAGACTTTGGCAGAAAAAGGTCAGCGATTTATCGTCCATTGACTGCACTGCGCTTATTTTGCGAAAGCTGCCTGGGATTACTACAAGGAACACAAGAGGGAAGCGCAATGGGATTTGGTTGTTTTCCATCCATCTTTGGTAAGGGCGCCGCATCCTATGGTCTGCATGACGCTGAGCTCTGAATCATTAGGTTCTCGGGGTACATCTCCCCTTAAACTGTGATATATGTCCTGACTGACAGACCTTCACCAGCCTCCCCTCCAAGAGCAGCCCAAGACGCCTGCTGAGCTCAACACATCTCTACTCATTTTTTGGAACATGATCGCAAATGAGCAACCGGAAGAGGCACTCAAGGATAGCATCAACATCATTCACGTCCGCGATATCGCTGCTGCTCATGTCGCAGCACTTAGAAAGGAGGAGGCCGCTGGGCAGAGAATGATTCTCAACGAAGGTGAAGTCGTTTCTCTTGTGAGGTTAACGCTTTGATTGATGTATCCTACCAGCTGTATTTAGCTGGCAGGGACTACGTATGTCTAAATCCTTCTCTTCATGTTTGCGACCATTGAAGATCCTTCATTACCAGGCAACCTTGTCCGATCTCTGAGACCCGATCTCTACGCCTCTGGGGTATTTCCTCCCGGTAATCCCAACTTGGGAAACATCATTCGGTATGAATTTGATGGTAGGAAGGCGAAGCAGGTCCTTGGATTGAAGTATGCGACGGCAGAGGAGATTGTAAAGGACACATTGGCGGACTTCGAGTCTAGGGGGTGGCTCCAGAAGCCAGAGAAAGCATAGACTGAATTTTTACAAGCATCGGAATTATTTTGAGGCGTCCTCCACTTCACAAATATCCTTGGGCTTGAAGATTCCCTACATCTGGAATAAATACGTCAAGCTTCTGACCTAAACTTACCCTTCGGCACCAGCCTATGGGAAAATCTCAGCTCGAGCTCTATAATTGACCTCTTGTCGACGACCCAGCCCTCTTCGGCAGCACGGTCTCCTACTTAATCAGCCGGAAAGTCTGGCTTTTCAGTGATAGAACTCGTCAGTGGGCTATTTCTGAGTGTCCAGGAATAACTAATGCAATCTCGTCTTCACCCACACGCTCCGAAACGTCTGCGAATTAATGCTGGTGCTGCCTGCACTTCTAGTCCGATTCTGGCTCCCACTGCAACCTCTCGAGCACGACGAGGCTCTGAATCTCGTCGAATTACCGTCCGTTCGTTCGAGGTGCACCATGCAGTATAAAGGTGGCTGCTGCAATCATCGGCGTTCCACAATCCGACCACTACACGATGAAGTTCATTCTCTTATTCACATCAGTCGCCAGCATTGCGTCTGCACTTGTGATTCCCCGCCAAATCTGCTCTGAGGCCTCGCGTTTCGGAGATCTGATTGTGACTAGCCCAGATAATGCCACTTCTTTCAGCGCAGGCGATGTAAGTAAATGCTTCATTCTCTTGTGTTGGGGCACTCTTCTGAATCTCTTCTCAATTCTGTAGCCAGTGCATATTAAGGTGAACTTCAATTGCGCCGTAAACACCTTCGGCATAAGGCCAGAATTTGTCGACTACACCATTGAAGTCCCAGAACAATTTAACAATGGCCACGAGCCCAATATCGTGATTGCTCGTCGAACACTACCTGTTGGAGCTACTACCGATGAGTTCACAGCCACGGCGAGCCCCTTTCAGTCAAACTAAATTATTTTGAATTACTCATGTGTATTAGATTCCTCACTGGCCTTACGTCGCCAATGCATCGTATATTGTCCTCCTAACAGACACTTACCCGACTGAAGGGACTGACGGCAGTCAAGTTTTCATCCAGGGAGGAACGGAGTCTCCTATTACAATCAATCCGTTTACCCCTTGAGACCATTGAGTGCTGTTTGTAGGTCTGAAGCGATTTTATAAAAAAATTCACGGATATTGTATTGAGTTTACCGTTTACCCTAGAGAATTTGCTTGCTTTGATGGCTTTCAATTCAATAATACGCGTATGTACACCCTTATATAATGTTATTTCCTACGATATGAACACGTTCTCAGAAGATGTTTGTTCGTGTCCTTGGATTCAGTATTCTGTTAACTGCCAGTGGTACGGGCCGACCTCAAACCTGTAGCCCCTAAACGCGTAGATACTATGTATCACGTGGCGCGAGACAGGGCCGAAAATGACGCCATTTGCCAGTGCCACGCAAGCAAGTACTTCGTCCATCCGGATTTCTTGCAACGAACCTCATTCCCTCCCGCAGCAGTTCAGCTGCATGAAATAGACGCGATTTTGGGACTATGTTCCCTTGGAACTTTGAGCTGTGATCGTATAACTGATGTGGTACGAGGTTTTCATGGAACGCCGAGACGGAACTCATGCTGCCCCGCCTTTGTTAGCACTTTTCGATTCACTGACCAGTACGGGGACGAACTTCGAAACTGCATTCTTTCGCCGCTTGCCATTGATATTCAGCAAGTCTTTTCACACCCAATACTATGCCTCATGTCAGAGTGGGAGTTCAAACTTCAGCACTGGAACTTTTCGTCGTCACCTAGCTCCAACTCAGGCAGAAGATCGTCCTTCCATGGTTGTTCAGAGCGCAATTTGGGAGCTTGTCGTCTAGTTTAACTAGGCCTAACTTCCGGTGCAGGATCTCCAAGCTACTGAAGTCACCTTGAAAGGTCCTGCTCATATCACAAAATCCCAGCCTGCGCTAGCCTAGACCTGAGCTTCTAAGAACCCGACCTGGTATCTAATCCAACGTGTGGTCACCGCGCATGAATTCATGGTACTGAAAGGGCCTAATAATGGAGGGTATGTCGCATCTCAAGCGGTTCGTGACGGCCCCTATATTCATGTTTGTCATCCTCACATGTTGATTGTAGAGCCTTTTTGTTCAGTGCGGGCAGAGGGCGAGTCTTATCTCACGTCAAATAGTCAAATAGGGAGTTTGATCGCTGAAGCTGCGTGCTCTGGATAACACCGGTGAGTATTGACTCGGGCTTTCTGGTATCACGGTTACTGAGGGGTTGACAGACCTAGAATGTTCGAACAGAACTTCAATCACAAATACCAGTGTGGTACGAGCTTGGTCACTTTGAAAATAAAATTTTCGCGCTCATCGTCTTGCTCAAGGACGCATTGAAGCCCTGTGTAAAGGCGCGGTGGGTCAATCGCGTCCTATCTTGTACGCGTCCATGTGGTCACGTGGTGAGAATTTCTCTCTGCTTTGCTGCGAAGTTCCATCCGTTAGAAGGAAGACAGTGTCATGCAAGCTTCAGTGGGCAAGTAAGTCCATCTTTCTCTTCCTACTCCAAGAATTTTGGCAGAATTACTCGTATAGAGGTATGATT
>NHYE01005446.1:0-30733 GCA_002938385.1 Gymnopilus dilepis | reverse complement strand
TTTTCGGGGTGTTCTAAAGAGAGCTTAACAGAAGTTCAGTAGAACTTAAAGGCCCTGTCGGAAGTCGAAACTTACGAGCAAGGCTGCGAAAGAGAAGGCAAATTGAGCGACATAAGGCGCCGTAAGCATCTAATCAAATGAAATCCCATCAGAAAAATGACAAGTGGACTAGGCTTTAAGCGCACCAGCAGCAACTTCCATCCTCCTAGAGTCCTTGAGTCGCAACGAACGGCCATAGCCATGAAGTAAAACAGCATGAAAATGGCCACGGACCACCTGCAAAGATATTCAGCCAAAGGGCAGATTAATCTACGGACCTTCTTACATGGGGGTGATGCCGAAAAGCAACGCTGCTTGTGCTATGCATAACGGCGCACTGGGGTTCGTACGCTTAACTTGATTGGCATAAAATCTGTGAACAATGCGTGATATAGAACTGATGTCGTAGAACAAGCTCTCAGACCGCTCACAAGAGTATAGCAAATACTCCAGAGAAGATCCAAGTGATACAGACATTGACGAGGGTGGGGTGTCTCCTTGCACGAGAGAAGATGAAAGTGGCGACCAGCAATGGAAGCAAGATGGTGTTCACAATGAGGTTGAAATATATCCACGCATATAAGATAGGTCCTGCCTGGCCAGTTTGAGTTTCTACAGCTGTTAAAGCTGCATGTCGAATATAATTTGAAAAAATGACATATAAGTGGACAATCACAACTTACAACTGGCAAACATTGGCGCCATCACTAGTCCCGCTAGTGCATTCGAAACTCTGCACAGCAGAATCCAACCCACAAGAGCCTCAAAGAAAAGGACTAAAATGAACCGTCACAAGAGACGGGGAGAACGGGAAGACCAGGGTCATTACTGAGCGCCATAATTTAAAGCCTTGTACTCGTTGGATGACATCAGCGGAGTGTAAGATTGGTCGGTAACCAGTCCTAGCCTTATAACTCGGGCAATCAAATGCGCTCCTCAATCATGGCCAGTCTCGAGAATGTCACTGGCAACGACTCTGAGTCAGCCTTTCATACCGCAGATAATCATAGCCTTCAATGGATTGATCGTTCTTGTCGACGTCAAGTGACCTCGTGGTGTCTCGTAACGGCAGAGAAATGCTCCGAAGATGCGAGAGAATATCTCAACAGATGTTACTTCACTTATGAAAAAGTCGGTTAATCGGTAAATGGAGTATTAAGAGACGACGAACTTCACTGAATCAGAGTATTCAATGATTTTCTCGAAGCGATCAAATGAGACGATAGGAGCCGAGATGGTCGATTCGTTGATTGTAAAGCATATACGAACGGAGAGACAGTATAACCCTCATCCGCAACGAGGGAAAAAGGATGAATGCCCTAACAAGCATTGCAGCAGAGGCTGTGATACTTGTGTGGTCAGGACATTAAGCGGGTTACTTTGCGCAAAGCTCACTTTGATGTCTTACCCTGGTTCGTCAAGAGAGTTGTTCTTCAAATGCCGGATGATTCCTTCATGCGTGCTTGAAGGAAATCAGCCTTGACATAGATATGGCATCCTGCATGTATAATTGAACTAGAACGATGCAAAATCGTGCAACACCTAGTCCACAGCAACAGTCAGTCAACTAAGTATATAAAGGCATGGATATCTGACTAGCAGCCAGTACCAGATACTTACTGCATGTGGTCGATAACAAGGGCTCATATCAAATTGGAGAATGACCTGGTTCGTTTGGCTGATCTTTTGATGATTTTTGACTGACCAGCCTAACCAACAAACGAGTCGAGTTGCGGAAATCGATCAGCAGACATGCTCATGTTCGAGAACTTCTCCATTACGGCGCCCTTTCATTCGTTCCACATTTAAGTACAGAAGTCATGACTTTTCCTTCGGAAATCGGCTTGCCTACTTCTTCGAAGGCACCTCGGATTCGCGCTGGGGACTTGATGGAATTGATTTATTTTGTTAATCAAGACTGGCTGAGCTGCGGTGGAATTGACAGCAACAATGCAACATCATGGAATGTCTGAGGTTATATTTTGAGCTCAGGCGAGTTGTTGCCCAGATATCCGGCGTTCTGTCGTAAGCATTAGCATGAAGATCAGAGACGTACTGGTGGTTGACCACAACGTTGAACCTCGATGTTATGAATTTAGCGGACTACGATCTAAAAATAGACTTGCCATCATCCCTGAACCTCCTTTGACGGGGAACGGCCTGCCCGCTAGCGTTTCTCTTTCGCTTCACTTGCATGGCCTCAAAGAACGTTCCTAATTCCCCTTCCGACATTGAAGCTGAGGAAAGAAGGGGTCTCCTCAACACTGGAGATGAAGAATCAGACCACGATGAGTGGCAACACAAGGGCAAACTCCGAGATGGCGAAGATACGACCTGGTCGCAGCGCAAGATTGCCACGACAGCTCTCGTGGTCATTGGGCTGTTGATCACAGGCACCTTTGCACGGACTGTGCTGTTTGGTGGCCCTCGTATGCGGTCAGCGCATGCCAATGTGGTGAGCTTCAACGGGACGGATTTGTTCAAGAAGACGGTGGTGTTAGTGTCTATAGATGGCCTAAGGTGGATCCCTTCCATCTGAATTTATTCAATGCAAGGCATTCTGAACCACTCGACAGAGCAGACTATCTTGACCGTGGTCTTACACCTCATTTACTGGCGATTAGCAAGAAAGGTCTGAGAGCAAAGTCGATGAGACCCATATTTCCTGTGAGCTCCCTGTTTAGTGCCGCTTCCTTCGCGACTTATGCCCTTTGACAGACCTTGACCTTTCCGTATGTTATCCTGGCGTAGCCATTTTCTAGATGCTGCTAGCTAACCGCAGATATCCTTATCAAGGAACCATTGGTCCCTAATGTACGTTCGCTTAACATGCTTCGTCAAACCAATGCCTTACCAAAGTACAGGACAGGCCTCTATGCGGAATCTCACGGGATGGTCGCGAACGTTTGTGAGCTTCGAAATTCATGTTTTCTATTCTGAAATGCTTCCTCTATTTAGAACTTCTGGGATCCAGTCAGAAAAGACGAGTTCCATTATAACAAAGTTTCTTGCGTTTGGGATCCAAATTGGTGGTTTGGGGAGCCTGTGAGTCAGACTTGACTGCCTACAGGGTCGTTATACTGACTGTGTACCTTCAGATGTGGGAAACCGCAGAAAAGGCAGGGGTGACGACTGCGAACCTGATGTGGTCAGTCCCATGCAAATCTCATCTTACACCAGCCTCTTTATCACTAGTTCGCAGGCCTGGGCCTCCCAAAACCAGAACAGGAGGTTCTTCAACATATTTTATTCCCTGGAAGGTGGAACGACTAGACTTCGCACATCCCCTTATCTGACACATTCTCAGGATAAAGTCCCTCTTGATGTAAAGTTGAACCAGATTCTTACGTGGATTGATCTTCCTGTGGACAAGAGGCCTCAGCTGATAATGGGTAAGACTACTTTTATTACGTATCTAAAGAGGGCGGCTTATTCGCGCGCAGCCTACGAACCTTCTCTCGATCAAGCGGGACATGCTACCGGCCCAAACTCAAAGCGAGTCAACGTATGCCGTAATTACCTGCGTTGTCAGTTGCATAGCTAATCGGTTCCCCTTCAGGAAACCCTCGTCAAGGTTGATACCTTCGCGAAAGACTTGCACGACTCATTAGCAGCTCGCAACCTGACGGACATCGTGGACGTTATCTTCGTCAGTGATCATGGGATGACAGACACCAGCCATCCAGAGCCTGTTTGGATGGACGACATCATGGGCGAAGAAGGCATTTCGGCGATTGCTCATGAGGATGGCTGGCCTTCCATGGGTTTGAGGTTCCACAATAACGCCAATGTGTCGAAGCATCTTGACGAGCTTTTACGGGCCTCTGAAAAGAATCCCGAAAAGTTCCATGTCTACACACATGAAACAATGCCAGAGAGGTATCACTTCGCGAACAACGAGCGAATCGCCCCGGTCTATGTTGTTCCTGAAATTGGATATATTCTGACAACTCATGCTGAAGGTAATACCGGTATGAGCAAAGGAGTACGTATATGTCCTCAGATTGACTTCATCATACTCACCCTTACCTTCAGAACCATGGATACGACAATGAAGAGCGCTCAATGCAGGCGATGTTCGTGGCGCATGGTCCATTCTCAGTGCAAGCGAAGGTACAACACCAGCGTCGATCTCGAGACACAGAATTAGCTGCTCGTGCCAATGATGGCTGGCATTCCACATCAGATGATGCATACATCATGAAGACATTCCAGAATGTCGAAATTTATAATCTTATCATCAAACTGCTGGGCATAGACGCTTATGCTTCCCATAACAATGGCACGGTTGGCTTTTGGGATCAGTATTTATAGGTAGTCATTTAGTTGCTGTATTTCTTGGTTTCGAATTTGTACTTTACTAGCAGTCTTGTTTAGCATAATGAGTCCAGCCTTTATTCCGCTTCATATCGATTCATGGGTCATCAGGAGTCATGATAAACAAGGTGACAAAACAATAGAAATAAAGATCCGTGATAATATGCATAGAGAAAGCAAGAAACTAGCGAAAAGGGCGACCTCAACTCTTCCGAACCATCTCTAGTGGCTGTCTGCATCGAAGACCATATGGTGTGGGCCAGTTTCCGTTGGGATGTAGGCTTGTTCAGGTAAACCACTCTCGTCTAGGCCTTCAGCAGCTTCAATAATTTCGTACAGCCTTGACGCAACTTCCGGAGGGGGAACACGACCACCAAGGATATCTCGCGCAGGTACGGATGATCCATAGAATTCCCTATTTGCGTCCTTCCTCTCGATAAGTACTGTTCCTTCCAATGACACACCAGCAAATAAGCCTAGTTACAGGAGCACATCAGAACAGTCCCAAAAGCCAAAGAAAACGAGACTGAGCATACCTTTAGACTTAGAATACGAGAACATGGGAGCAGGGTGTGCCAACGAAGCCTGAACACTGCCCCCGGTACCAATCGGACCAGCCGTTGCGCTGAATCCTCCTCCAATCGTTACATTGCCACCCAGTGAGAACGCTCGGACTGCGTCTTCGCTGTTGAGCACGATCACGAAATCTGTGATGTCTGCACCTATTTGCAGACCCCACCCCACACCTCCAGTGGCAATACAAGATGGCGCTGACCAGGATCCATCTGGTAGTCGGGCGATGACGATGCCAGACCCTGCTTTCCCTGAGAACACGAAGCCGGCTTTGACCACTTGGAAGATGGCAAGACCTAGCACGAAAAATGATGCGTTGTCGTGAACAGGACGATCTTGGCACAACGATCAAAACGCCAGACTTACCCCTAGCTCGTTGTAGGACGGCCTTCGGGATGGAATTGAGAGCAGATTCAGGTCGTTCAGGATCAGCTAAGAGCAATAACGAATGTAAGTTCCCAGTAACATGGTCATCCGCAAGCCTACATTACGGACCTAGGAAGCTGTCAAGGATCTTCGCTGCTTTCTCAGCCTCTCCAGGTAACGAGAACGTCTGCACGAATTCTCGTGAACCAGAGGCGAGTTTCGTCGAAGTCGTTTGCGCAAAAGCTGTGGCCTGTAAGCCAGCTTTCTGGGCTCCCTTCTTGAACTTGTCGAGCATAGACATGATGACAGAGATGAGCGCTACGAGAAAGAATATATGTCGGCTGTGTGATGATCGAATGTGACCAAATACACATCTAGTTGCCCTTACGTCATAACAGATCATACAAAAGACTGATTTTGGTTTATTGCTACTACACGCTACAGTACTATAGGCAATATCATCATCTCCAGGTATCATTGATGACAAGGGCTCCCGTCGCTGGAGTTGTATTCGAATTATTGGGGTCTGATTCCCAAGTGACAGCTCCGTTGAAGATGCGGATGTACTTGTACTCGAAGTTCGTATTTGCAGGAAGAGTGACGGTCACTGAGGGAGAAATAAGCAAGAAAAGGCATTAGCAGGAGAATGAACGCACCACTCCAGGTAGGGTAGTTTGCTGAGGAAAGGGCGATCGGATTCGAAGTCGACCAGTCTTTCAGGGCGTCAAGGGAACCCGTCAGGAAGATGTTTTCTATCGAGAACAAATAAGTAAATTCCCGCCACTCCAAGAGGCAGTCGACACCAACTTACCGCCGAATTGAGTTGTGGCGACAACATTGAAGGTCACGGAAACAGTAGGTCCAGTCTGCGTCTTGCATGTTCCAGAAGGGACTGTCAAGCCTTTGGCTCCCCAGCTTGCAGGCGTAAAGCCACCGCGAGCAGCAAAGGCGGTCAAAGCAGAAGCATAGCTCCACGTCAGATCAGCCGCGCTCAGAGGTGATCCCGAGTTCTTGTCAAATTGCTCAGACAAGCCGCCATTTGAGGGGGTGTACTTCGCGTTGATGGCCAAGAAACCGTCAGCGAAGTTCTGAATAGCACTGATGAGTGAGGTGTATGTGGAGGTCGACGACGCATATGTTCCAGCAGTGATCGAAGACGAAAATTGCTTGAAGAAGGCAAGAGAGGTGCTTGTCACTGTAATAGAACCTTGCTGTTTCCAGACAATCAAAGCGTCGTATAGCTGCTCTGCGACGGCTGCAGTTGTCAAGTACCAGGGCTATTCAATAGAGAGGTGAGCGACATCACGACTTGTAGAATGAGATGATACGTACGTTTCCATTGAAGTAAACATCCTCAGGGTAGCGGCCGGTGGCAACAGCAGCATTGGACGCGATACCACTATTGACGCCATAGATTGATCTGAAGGAGTCCACGTACACCTTCAAGCTAGATAATGCTTTGTCGGAACAAGGCTGGAACGTTACAGCATCACATCCAGCAGTTGGGTCGAACGTATGGATTGAAGCCAAAGCGGTGTTGGCGTCTTTCCCTGACCTGCCTCCCCCGGTATTGGCAGTTATATATCCTCCCGATGGATTCCAATATGACTATCATTATATGAATGTCTTGAGACACTGCTTCAAGTGATAGACAAAGGTCAAACGCACCTGCAAGAAACATAGTATATTGCCAGCTTGAGTGGTGTAACCCGACACAACGGAGGATTGGCCAATCTTCGAAGCGAGAGCAGCACCCTCGCGCAATGCACGATGCTGGACAGCTGTCGTGAAAAAGGAACTCGAATCGACCTCCTCCCACAGGTCAAATCTGATCAAAAAGTCAGATGAATGAAACGCGAGATACAAACTCATGTCGACGTACGTAGACTGGTTCCAGTATGTCGAGACGTAATCCAAATCCAATTTGATGACAGGCCACAGCGAGTTCGTGACGAAAGTGGTATTTGAATTAGCGATGAGCCAATTGGCGTATGTGATGAGCGCTGTTGCACGTAAAGCCGGTCCATCTGAACGTGCGATGAGCTTTGGAACGTATCGAAAAGAATAGCAGACAATTACCGCGTTGAGGCCTGCAATTATTGTAGCGTGTCAAAGAAACTGGCATCAAGTCTGTACGAGCATAACGCACCTTCCCCATGGTCCTGTGAAGGCTGTTCCATCTATATTGAATTTGGGTTCCGCAAGACCTCCAGTCGAAACAGTGCCACTAGGGTTTGACACCTGTTGCAGGGCTTGTTGAGCAGTGAAATATTGGTCGATGTGTGTCCTTAGAGACGAGTCTTGGCCAGTCGTAAATCTGTCACAGGGCTGTCAGTAGCCATTTGATCTCGAGGATAGAGCACTGACTGGTCGGCAATGACTTTGAACACAAGGGCAGAGTCTCTTGTCCATGTGAAAAGGTAATCTGGATTCGTGGTACTTGGACTGGCAATGACTATTCCTGCCTTCCAAATGACATAGGATGTTAGTCCGGGTTTCACTATTGTCGGGAATAGCCAAACGCCCTACCTTCGCTCCAGACGACTTTGCACCAGAGGGACCGATGTTTGCAAGTAAACCTGCTTTTGCGATTGGAGACTCCGTTGCAACATAACTGTTGACGACGCTCGACTGAGCAGAAGCCGCTACGAAGTAGCAGAATGCTGTGAGGAGAGCGAAACGCATGGTCGAGCACAGGGGAGCATCAGCGACGGCGCTGCCTCAGTATTTATACTCCTGGAAGTCGTCCTAGAAGCTGAAGAAGCCAGCATAATACGCAAGGTGCCGTGACATCTAATGTTCATCGCAGCATACGTAGATCCGAGGAAAGCACGAGTGACTTTTGGTTAGAGGTGACGAAAATCTGACGGACAGAGGTCAGACGCACGAAATAACGCATGGTTTCCTGTCGAGATATTCACGCATGCGAACCGGAAAATAAGATGTCATGCTTGTGTCCAAATTAGAATATCCTCTTCTGCGAGGGCTAGTACACAAAATTCTGAGGCACTCTGAGGCCTTCATGCAGTCGTCCGGGCTTTCAAGTTGCCCATGCGCCGGACAGGATGAATTAATAGCGCGTCGTTAAGGTTGAACAGAAGCGAAATGCATCTCCTTCTGGAAGGCTTCTTGTGCAAGAAAAGAGAGTCAGGCTTGAGTCAGGCTCTGCTGCAGAATGCGGGGCTTTGGCGGGATGGGCACTCATGATCCGTTTGCATTACATGCAAGATGTCATATTACACGTAGAGGGACCTCTGGAAGTTATGTTTCCAGGAATAAGTTAACAGACATGGGAGCAGTAAAGAGGCGAAGAGTTGCGCCGTGACGGAGTTCAGCATGAGGTCACAAGTGAGCTTGGTCATGTGCATTATGATTCCACGGGTCCCACCCACACGCGACGCGCGTGCGAATAGACCCATTTGGTTGCTCTCGCGCCAGATTTAGACTTCGCTTTTTGCATATGATTTGTCTTTCCTCAAAGTCTCTCGCGTACTGTGATGAGCTGTGGCAATCGCTGCGATAGGTAATCATTCAGTTCAACGTATGATATGAAATTCGATGAGGTGGAAGCAAATCAGATCACCTATGGTCCTCCTGATATACCCACTACTTGAGTACGAGAACATTTTTAGCACGTTCATCTGCATCCATTCAAACTAGCAGATAGTGCTGCATTCGATGGCAGCAAGGTACAGCTCTTGAGGTAAATATCCAAGCTCTAAGGTCAGATAATGCAGATAATCATTGGTTAAACAAGCTAGAGAACAACTCGGAGAAAACTTAATTTCGATACACGGTAAGTAGGACTGCTGCAACACACAAAAATTACCCATTTTGAGTTCAATGGCTTATGAATCGAACTCGGATTGCAGGTTGAACCACTGAGTCACGCTTTGTCCACTGGCAGCTGCAGATCGGGCGCCTCACCATTCCGTTGTTCAGAGTCCTTGAAGAGGGTTCTTGGGTTTTCGCCAAGTTAGTCACTTTCGTATTTTCTGTCCCTCAGGATCCGTTTCTTTTTAAACTGGGTCTGGAGCTGACTACCGAGTACGACCGTCTATTGGAGTCAAACGTCTCAGAATTGCCGACTTCGCCGCCTAACGATTGGAGCT
Source organism: Gymnopilus dilepis (assembly GCA_002938385.1). Classification (NCBI taxonomy): domain Eukaryota; kingdom Fungi; phylum Basidiomycota; class Agaricomycetes; order Agaricales; family Galerinaceae; genus Gymnopilus; species Gymnopilus dilepis. The sequence goes on along the minus strand of NHYE01005446.1, from coordinate 21,326 downwards.
TGTTGCATAAAATATTCGATAATAACTCCTCGGAGGCCTGCGCGTATCTCTCCAGCAGAAGCTACACGACTGAGGACCGCGAACCCTTCAGCTCCGCTAGATATCGACCCTGGTCCTGATCTTGAGCATTCGCGCTTGTTCGCGCCCTCTCCAGGCCCAGGCCTTTGCCAAATAAGGCTAATGATGCTAGTGATGCCGTAGCCACGTGCCCTGTCTCTAGGGCTTGAGGGGCATTGCTGACAGTGACTTCCTAACAAGTCGACGACTCCTACTTCGACCTGCGCAAGCATCATCCTCAAAAAATGGTCTTTGGGCTGCTCTGCCTGTCGTATTTCAACGCTTTGCTTTTCTTGACGATCGCCTCTCCTGTGGAATTGAAGCCTGAAATTCGATTTACTGCAAGTTCGGAGCGGAGTAGGTGGTTCAACTGGGCTTGGGGAACCGAAAGCACTGTTTCCGTCGTCGACCGCTCCCCTGTCGTGTCATTTCCATCAAGGCCAGGTCTGCCTCATTCACCTTTTCTTTTGCATGGAGACTAACGCACAAGAACTCTTCTAAGCGGCCTTCGGAGCTGAGATAAATGATCCGATTCTAGGTTATGTTATTCCACTTTCGTCCTTCACAGTGCCATGCAGTGCAAATGGCTCGGAAGCAGCTCTACCCTCGAACACGGGTTGCCCCAATCTATGTATAAACGGCGAGAACCAACCAACAGAGACGTGGATTGCCCTTGTTCAACGAGGAAAATGCGAATTTGTGAAGAAAGTACGCGAAGCGCAGAGGTTGGGAGCTAAAGCTGTTGTCGTCGGAGGCGAAGACCCCGATATCTCTGGCTTCCCGGACACGTTGGTCAATATGTATAGTCCTGGTGCGTCTACAAGAGCCACTTCAAAAGAAGATGAAACATGACGTAGCTTGCGCAGAGGACTCGTCCGATATAAAGATATCAGCGACATACATCAAGTTCTCCGACTATATGCAACTGTACTCCCTGATCACTCAGTCAAATACAACTCACTCAGGGCTGCGAACGCTTTCTCTTCTCATTACGGCAGAGTATTCAGCTTGGGAATGGTACTCGTAGGTGGATGTCGCTTGAACCCGGGTGTGGGGCTGACTTGTCCTTGGCACAGACCTATAATCACATTCATTATCATTCTGTTGCTCCCTTCGGCTTTGACTTTCATTACCCTTCTGATTCACAGGATACGTGCAGCTCGAGCAGCCCAGCGCGATCGTGCACCTGAGGACGTCGTCAGAAATCTTCCTTGGCGAGTCTGGACGGGCAATGGGTGGGAAAAGCACGAAGGAGGTGAAGAAATACCACCCACTCCAAAAGCTGCATCTGTAGTCGATCTCGAGGGAGCCCTGATCTCGAAAGATAGTCCATCAGCGGAAGAAGCTACTGCACCCCCGCCTGAAGAAGATGCATCAACATCACTTCCTGCTATACCCCCTGAAAATCAGCCCTGGTTCGAGTCGCAGCTAGAGTGCGCCATCTGTCTCTCGGAGTTCGCCAAAGGGGACAAGGTTAGGGTACTGCCGTGTCACCACATATTTCATCTTCGTGAGGTGGACGAATGGCTGATACAGCGAAAGAAACTCGTACGTCCTCTTCCCCTTTTAACCTAATATTTGCTGACTTCTTTTCAGTGCCCTGTTTGTAAAGCCGACGTCACTCAGCCGCACCTCTCGCCTCCTGTATCACCCCCTCAGTCACCCCCACAATCGCCGTCCATCGACTCGACATCACAGACTCATAGTCTTCGACCCGCTGCTTCTGCTAATGCCACTGAACGAACTCCCCTGCTCTCTAATGACCTCCCTAATGACTCGGAATCGCATTAACGACCTCTTACGTCCATATAAATTGTGCTCTGTAATTGTTTTCCTCTGCAACGTCTTGCGGAATTGTACTGTCGAAGTTAAGTAAGTTTATATACCTAGATTGCCGAATATATCTCAGCGCTTATTGTTGCCACTCACCGAATCGCCCACTGTTCCGTGACTAGTTGACTTGGTGCCTCAGACCTGGCACCCCTTTACCAGCAATTGTTGAACCGCAATCTCGTGCCGCATCCTTTGCTGGTTCAGCCTGGAAGTGCGAAAAAGGGCTTCTTCGCCTCCAGGTGTGCTTTTGTTATTTAGACAAGAGGTGTGTTGAGGATGGAGGTGCCTTCATATCTACGTCGGCAAATATGGAGACGCCGGGGACCCTGGTATGCAGGACGATCCTTTTGCGTCTGGTCCTGCAGAACAACGCAAATAAACGCGAAATATTCGCTGGGTTTATCGTTTGGCTGAGCCATCTTATCGTAATCTTATCTTTGAGTTCAAAGCTTGTCTGATCTCGCCCACGTGTTGATATCCATGACATCACCTGATTCCACTCTTATTGTCTTTTCACCATCGTGTCGCGTTCGATTCTGGTTGCTATTCAAGCTTCCTTCTTGGGTAGACTAACGTACACCCTTCTGTGGTCTCCTTTGCTCGGTCCGACCTGGCTACAGCCCTTGCACTGCAGAGGACCGGAACAAGAGAATTCGCAATGTCGGTCAACCAGCAGCTCCCTCCATCGGCGAAGAATTAGAGCAACACCATAGCACCTCTGCCGCCGCTACCCACGTCTTCCGAGGATCATGAGAAGGAGGAAGCCCCGTCTGATTGGCCTGCAGCCGGCTCTTTTGTGATGTTGGGAAGGTTAATTCGGGGTGACAGGCCGGGCGTCCAACTTTATCTGTACTCAGCTTTCAGGACGCACTGGATCTACAGTCTATGACCCCGCAATCAAGTATATTTTGTGGTCTGCACCAAGAAAGGTTTGAAGCCTTCCATGTTGCGAAGAAACTGGCATGGCAATTTTGCAGACACTCTTTCCTGATACAGATCTGAATGTAGGCCAGACGCGACGGCTATGACATCGATAACAATAAGACCAGGAACACGCACTCAAAACTTATTTCCTAACAATAAACCATCAAATATTAGGTCAGACCCTATCCGTGAGTTGGGATAACGCCGCGAAGGTCACACCCTTCCTTGCGTTTGGTCCTCTTCTTATTGTGTTTTATATTCCGGACAGCTTCTGGCCTGCCTCACTGGAATGAAGATTTTGCTATAATCTCAATAATTTCCCCAGAAACGAGTTTCTAATTTCCTCGTGGAGCCAAACTTTATCGCATTCGGCTATAGGTCTTTACACGCTCTGAACCCTCCCATCCGTTGTTGCCTCGGGCAAGATCCTTGTTGACACCTCCCTGATAAGTTCTCTTTGTCTTGAGAGAACATAAGAACAACAACCGCTGGACGACGACGCTTTTCTTGATCTTATTTTGCTTCTTCGCAGTAATCCCATCAACGTCTCTTGCTTGCAGCTTGCCTTAGGGCACGACGCAACCCTGCCCAGCCATGTCCAGAAGGTCCCAATTACAGCAGAAGAGGCACAGTATGTGTTTCAATTTCATTCTTATTGAATTTATCTTACTCTCCATTCTCCAGCTAAACCATGCAAATACTTCCAAGTTAATAGATGCCCTCACCCTGCCGACGTCTGCGATTTCGCACATGTAATCACGAATCCCATGACGATCATGCCTGACCGACAGTCGGAAATGTGTAGCTATTACTATGCTGGGCTTTGCATGAGTGGCGCTCATTGCAGGTATAGACACGGCAACGACGGTGAGCATATTCAATCTGTGCACTTTGCTTAGAAGCATGAACCGATTTCTGGCTTGGTCAGTGGCGTCGAATTCAGTGGCTGGTTGGACAGGTTTGGCAGTGGACGGGGTACGTACCTCCTGAATTTTGACTAGTTCAGACATCGAGCAACTGAACCAAATCTTTAGACATATCCTGACAACCCTACAGTCTATGGAAACTACCCAGCTTTCCCTCCAAGTTGGCCTCCTTCAGCATATTCTCCTCTCTCTCCCTCGATTGAAAATGCTCTGCTTAATCATCCGCCGCGCTCACGCGACTCAGTTGAGACGTCCTCGACGTCTATCTCTAGCTTAGAATCCGATGACTCTTCTGCTGTGACGGAAGACCCCCAGTTTCAGGAGCACCCCCATTCGCATCAGTCTCAAGTTCGTATTTCTGATGACTCGCCTATAATCCATGTTCCTCCCTTCCTGCCGCTCCCCTACATGACTCCAGCTGGCCCTTTGTCTCCCCCTGGCTATGACTTTGTTTACCCGAGCTTGACTACTTTAAAGTTACCTGGACCGATGAAGCCTAAGGGTCCGAAACCTCCTTCCAAGCAAAAGATCCTAAAATATAAAAGTAAGTACCGTCGCACCTTCATTCATCCCGTGTTCAACAGTACCTTCAATAGCCAAGCCCTGCAAATTCTTCCCGACCGAGAGAGGCTGTCCCAATGGGAGTGCCTGCACTTTGTGAGCTAAATTGAGCATGCTCGTGACTCTTTCTAAAAGGCGTATAGCATCCACGACGAGGAACTACCCGTAATGTCGTCGCCTACTTCGTCTAAGCCCTCCAGCCCGATCAAAGAAGATTCTGACCGCAAGGGTTTCGTTCCCGTACCATGGCGAGTGATTGGAGGCGGCGTCCTCGTTGGAATCAAAAAGGACGATACCGATTATGACTCTGCACTGGACTCCGACGACTCGTCCGACGAACAGCATCGTCAAAAAACGAGCAAAGGTGCTGCACCTATGGCGATCACACGAAAACGCTCAAACTCTATACCATCGACACCCAGTATTGCCCAAATAAAGGTTGGAAGTGTGAGTGTGATGTGATGTCTTCCGTACTTCCGACGACTAACACTCCACGCTAGCTCTTCTCAGCCGAATCTCCTGGTGTGCTATAATATATTATCCTGCTTATACCTCGGACCTTGCTATGTTACTTGTCTATGACCTTCCCCGCTGCTTACGACCTTCGACCTTCACCCCGCAGCGAGGGAATCTTTGCACATATTACACTTTTGCTTGTACTACTATGTACATTGTCTGCTGGAAATCGAATACAGTAATTACATCACACAAACAATCAAAGAGCCAGTTTTTGCTTCAACCTCGGAATCCTCCTGCGGCACCCAGAGGCCAGGCTTGGCTAATTAGTCGGGTGACGGTTCTGGCCTAGAGCCGGGACCGATCTGTCGGCTTCTTATCAGATAAGATGATGCATGTTACCAGGCATCAGCCTCAATCAAGACAAATTTACACCTGTGTCCTGACTGCTACTGACTCCTGGCTGTCATTTCTTGGGAATCTATAACCCCGATACCTATTTTCAGGTGTTCACGTAGCCATCGCACCGCTAAGAGCAAGGATTGTCGACGTCAGCACCGGAGCTAGTCAGCAATGCAGTGAATGAGCAGGATGGCGTTATGCAAACAAATTGCAGCGGAATGATCAAGTAACCTTCCTCTTCTATTTATTTAGCCCATCGTTCCTCGCTTCCCTTTCTTCCCGAATCCCTCCTTTCCTTCCGCCAGAATGGCCTCCATCGATTTTTCAAAGCCACTCGCCACGCTGCTGAAAGACAGTACCCGTGAAGCCCATGAGCAGGTCGAGCATAGCGAGGGCGCTAAGCTGCTTCTCAGCGGAGAATTGACGAAGGAAGAGTATACCCGATACCTGATGATGCTCTGGCACGTCTATGAGTGAGCCCCCTCTGCATTATTCAGCGTCTCCGAGCCTCAACAAATTTCTCTACTCTTTTCAGTGCGATAGAGACAGCGCTAGAGAAGCACGCAACACATCCCAGTTTGGAACCCACATACAACCCTGCACTATTGGCTCGGGCGCCTGCACTAGCCTCAGACATCTCCTACCTCCTTCAAGTCGACGAACGCACATGGAAATCCCACCGGATTCACCTTCAACTCATGAGCCGGTCCCCCACGCCGCTGCTCAATTATGTCCGCCGGATAGAGGAGCTTTCCCAATCGAGTGATCCATCTGCCTTATTAGCACACTCGTACGTAAGGTACCTTGGAGACTTGAGTGGAGGCCAGACTATTCGTCACACCATCGCCAAGGCATATGGATTAGACGAAGCCGCCGGTCTAGGGATCTCCTTCTACGCCTTCAAAGAGTTGCGATCATCCAAGCCGGCTTCGCAGGGTGAGATGAAGCGCATCAAGGATTGGTTCCGTGCGGGAATCAATACTGCAGGAGAACGAGGGGGAGTCCAAGTAAAGAGTAAGTCCCCTTTCCATCTACATCTATTCTTCTCATTCTGAACCGTCGCTCCTAGCGGCTGTTGTGGAGGAAGCCAATCTTGCGTTCAAGCTTAATGCTGGCCTGTTCGAGCTCATCGAAACACATCTGGATGACAAGAATAAAGAAGGATTCATTCAAGCTCCCGAGGTGCCACAAGAGAGGTTATTCTCTGTTGCTTCGGTCGTAGCTGTGATACTTGCAAGTAAGCATGAGATCCTTTGCGTCTTCTCCAACCGAACTGAAACTATTCCCCCCCAGTGTGCCTCTCGCACTTTGTGCTTGTCGTTGGAGGATTCACTGGCGACAGCGGATACCAGAAACTCCTCGCAGCTGAACAATGGGTAGCGGATCTTTGGAGGTCAATCTCGAAGTAACTTATGTATAACATTATACCTGCTTATCTTGTATATTCCCCTTGGTGATATCTTAGTGTGCTCGGCCTATAGACAAGAAGCATCTTCGTGATCTTGGAATCAATGTACATTGGAAATCTAGCTTCTGAATACTATAAAGTGTCATCGATTCATCAATTATCGCGCAGCGAAATCGAAGGAAGTATGTAAAAAGGTAGGTAGGAAGCGGATCCAGGCTGCTCGTGAAAGGTCAAAAATAAATCGATGCTGTAGAATAAATAAGAGCAACTATGCCAGTCCATCTCAAATACTAGTCCATGTACATTATCATCAAGCGCCTCCAGGGAACAGTATTATACGGCATGCTGTTGGTATTGTCCCTGCGAGTACTGTTGCTGTGGATACCCTTGATGATATCCTTGATAGCCTTGCTGCGGTTGATTATAACTCTGATGACTCCGGTAGCTGGAATGGCTATTACGGTGGTAATCTCCTTGATCGGGAGGGTACGTAGGGAATGCTGATGTCGAGTCATTTTGATGATATGACGGGACATGAGGCGAAGACAGGTTTGCCATGCTTTGGTTCTTAGACTCCAGCTGGAGGTAGGATTCCCTCTTGTCAGCCGTCTTCTTCGCGAAAAGGCCAAAAGGCTTCCTGCCAGATGAACCTTCCAGGCCCATGTCACCCTTCTTGTTCCTGCACCTCTTGCAGCAGCACTTCCAGATGCACAAGCCAACGCTGATCGACACAATGGCGAGGCAGCCAAGGAAGATGTACGGCCAGCGACTGAGGACCTTCTCTTGGTACATCTTCTTCTTTTCCTCGGCTGAGACAGGCGAATGTTGCGTCTCATTGGCGGGAAGAAGTGCCCAGCGGGGTGTGTTGATGGTGTCGTTTCCGCCAAGGCGCACATTGATGAAGTCTTGGCGTGCGGCGACAGGGTCTACGGTCGACAACATTTGCATGTATGGCTCGTCTTGCGAGCTCGACCCTGATATCCAGTTGCCGTAGTTCAGAAGCACATAGGCGCTGCGGACTGATGAAATCGGGTCAGAACAGCGAAAATGACGGAAAACTCGATCAGAGAGTCGCTTACGGAAACTCATTCCAAGAATCATGTCGTAAGAACCAAGCAAACTGAAAGCAGATGTGATAGGTTGGAACTATACAGAATGTTAGACAGAAAAAAAGTGATGATGAAAAATACGCACAGAACCAATGCAAACTTTCTTGCCAGTGCTGTCGAGCTGACTGAAGTTGTCGTCAACAAGGTCGAGAGGGTGTATCGGGAAGTTATGGCCGCCGAAGTTGAAAGAGACATTAAGGTATTGGCCGCACGGAATGACCCACCACTGGTTGGTGGTGTCATAGTAAGCACCTTGAACTCGTCCGTAGATCGCGTCCGACATGGCACGAGGGACCTGAGAGAACGTGTATCTTTGTCCGAGTGAGTTGCTAGGAGCCCACACAGTTGGTAACGTCGTACTCACCCACTGTCGAGGACAGCAACATATTGACCGTCAGGTGCTTTGGGAACGATGGAGTCCATTTGAATTGGATTTCCGTCAGGCCCGATAATTCCTTGATCCTTGTCCGTCAATGCTTGCCAATGTTGGTCTGCGATGCTTGTCAGATGGCTTCCCGACTTGGCCAACAGTCGACTCACCAGACTTCAATAGCCTGTTGACGGTTTCAACATCGAGCTTCGGCATGCTTGTGATGCTGGAGTACTGGGGCACTACTTCAGAAATGGTGAATTGGCCTGTCATGTTGGTACCCGGGTCATTGATTCTGTTCAGCATAATGGTGATGTAGTTGTCCGTTTGCTTGTCTTGCGCGAAGAGATTCTGGAGTAAATTGTTCCCTGCGTCGCCATCGATTTTCTTCTTAATCGCGCTGCCTTCGTTGGGGCCTAGACCAAGCAAGCCAGAGTACCCTTGCGAATTGATGTTGCCAGTGAACTGGCTTGTGTCATTGACAAACACTACGCTGTTCGTAAGACACGATATCAAAGCTCGAAAAAAGTCCACGCACGGTAGGCTTGATTGCTGACGCTCGTGTTTGCAAATTGCACGGTGCTGGCAACGATCTCACCTGCAAGACTGTGAGTACCAACGACATCTTCATAATACCCGATGGGATGTACCAGGAGCTTTCCCAACTGCATAGGCCAGAGTAATGGACTTCCCTAGGTCCTTCATGTTCGACACGGGCGGAGTGTCGCGGAAGTGGACCCATAGGTCAGAACTAGGAATAGTGTGCTTGTTAGCGTACGAATTGGCAGCTTGTAGTCTTGCGCACCTTCCGGTATCCAACAAGACTGGTAAGGTGACTCCCGCTACAGTGAGATTGCTGACATATTGGGCATTTCCGATGTTGTTTACGGTAATAGGACTTCGACGTTGTAATCCTGAAGATGGACTGGGGTTGCCGAGTTTGACATGAAAAGGGAAGACGATGCCGTGTACAGGAGTGTCAAAGATTGTGAGGAGCAAAGAAAGTGGTATTAAAGAGCGCATCCGGATATCCTTGGATAGATATTAAAAAGAGGGAAGGGGGGAGGGAGGAGAAATTTGAGGGATGGCGACGACGGTGAGGAGAAGGAAACTGATGTCCGCACACCTGTCGACGGAAACGGAAATTCAAACACGACCACACTCACACGCCAACTCTTCGTTGAGGACTTTGCTTTGGCTCTCAAGAAATTGGAAAAAAAATGGTACGTAGAAGAGGACAAATCAAACACTGAGGAGTGTCAAAGGTCTGAATGTACAAGGCAGCGAATTCTTCAATACGAAAGGACGAGCTTGTTAGCAGACCTCGCCAATTGAGGGACTGTTATTTTTAGCTCAGCAGGCTAAATTTGTGAACGTCGATCCTCTCTTCCTCCGATGGATACCCTACATACAAAGACACACATTCCTCGTACACGGAGAGCAGCACCTCCAGGCACCTGCAGATTAAAGAGTGGTATATACGAGTCGTTAGGTTACTCTGTCCGAAGTATGTCAGTTACAGTGCTTGAAGAAGTGAAATAATAGCAGACTAACACTTTTACTGGAAATACATTTGCGGCATTTGGATATAGCCAAAGATATCAAGCCACAGTTATCGGTCTAGATTCTCCAAGGGCATTTGCATACTGGAATTCACCCGAGTTCTCGTACTAGAAGATCATCAGAATGTGTCTGGTAAAATAGAAAGTCCCAGACTCACCTCCCACATGTCGATTGCGACCTGGCAGCTTTCGCGCACAACCCTTGGGGCGTCCTCTCTGTTCATCCATTCTCGAAGGTGAGGGAGAACTTCAGGTGTGGCAATACCTCCCAAAGCCTCTGCAGCCTCGTGCCGAACCATGTCTGATTCCGACGAATTCTTGAGCACTTGTAATAAAGCAGGGACGGAATGGGGAGAAAGGAGCTGCCCAAATATGAAGGCAATCTCATGTCTAGAAAGTGCTGTCAACAAACAGATTCGCATAAGAAGAAAGCTCGAAACAGACTTGAAGAGAGCGCTATCATCTGAGAACCCCGATGCGAGGGCGTCCACCGCGGCAGGTGTTCCGATATTCCGCAGGGCAAACATCGCCCTGTATCTTCTGAAAAGCGGAAGACTTGTATCGACAAGTTCCTTGCGCAGACGTTCGATACCTTCTTCTGATGCGTCTTCGGGATTGGCTTTACCAGATAGCAAGCCGGACGTAGCAGGAGCAGGATCGATGGAGGTGTAAGTGCTAGAAAGCTCGGACTTAAAAAGTGGAAAACATATGAAGATCAAAAGAGGACGCACGGAATCTCAGACTCATTCAAAGACGCATAATGCCGTTTACCCTCTTCAGAATTATCCCACTCAATCTTGTCGATGGCAATTTCGCAAGTCTCGCGAACGCTCCGCTCTGAGTCGTTGAGGAACTCTTTAAGCACTGGCACCGAAGAAGGATCTGAGATAGCACCCATGGCTTCGGCTGCCTGGAAGAGCAAAGGTTTCAGACATTGAAACTTCCTTTCTGGTGTCAATCGTACCTCATGCCTAACCATAGGATCTTCCGATGTATTCCTTAAGACGGCCTCCAGGGTAGGCAATGCTGATGGCTTCTTCAACTGGCCTAAGCAATATGCCAGCTCGTGTTTCAACAACGCAGATGGATCATCGAATCCTAGATATGATAACTGTCACTAAGAACCTCATTAAGAGATAAAAGTACCAGATCGCACCTTTTGAGATGATCCTGACTGCATCTTCAGACTTGAGGGCCTTTAACGTGAAGAGCGCACGAAAGCGGGTATGTAGAGCGACATCCTGAGATTTGTTGAGGAGGCAATCTTCGAGCGATTGAAGCTCGGATGGAGAGACGACGATGGCCATAATTGATCAAAAAGGGTCGAAGGTGAATTTTTGGCGGACTTCGAAATTTATATCAGCCTGCTCTTTTCGCTCCCTCCACAATGCCAAAGTCAAAACGCTCCAAGCTTGGTGAGTGCCTGTAAATGATTGTTATGGACAATACTGAGTTTTTGCCTGTTTTCAGTTTCCTTAACCAAGGTCTCTAAGAAGACCAGGGAGCACAAAAATGCCTTGATGAACGAGGTTCGTGAAGATACCGATCTCAATTACATTCCCCAGCCTCATGCTCAATTTCAGGTGCAAGCCAACGCGGAAAAATGGCGGTATTGCTGGCTATTCGAAGTTGGGGCTATGAGGAATGCCCACCTGAAGACTGTCCGAAAACTATGGAAAGAGTGTGTCTTCATCTTATGCCTAGTTGACACATCCTAAGGGTTCGGTGTGCTTCAGTTCAGCAAGGATATTCTTTGGACGGGGAGCTGTGATGGCAAAGGCCTTGGGCACAACGCCGGAGGAAGAGCACAAGCTGGGTCTATCTAAACTGGCATCTGTACGTCTTTGGAATCCGTTCGAGATCATCTTACCATTTGCTAACAAGACTATTTAGCAAATAAAAGGCCAAGTAGGGCTACTCTTTACCGACACTGAACCACAAGAAGTGATCGAGTGGTTCGCCGACTTCCGACAACCTGATTTTGCTCGCGCAGGCAACATTGCGACTCGCACTGTCATTCTTCCTGCCGGCCCAGTTCTACGACACCACTCCGATCCCCCAGAGCCTTTCCCTCATAACGAAGATCCCCAACTTCGAAAATTAGGATTGGCAACATCCATGGTCAGAGGCGTACCGACTCTGACGGCACCACACGAACTCTGCAAAAAGGGCAAGGCCTTGACGACCGAACAAGCTCAACTATTAAAATTGACCGGAGTGAAGATGGTGACATTCCGTGTTGCGCTTCTCTCTCGATGGGATTCGACGACGGGAGAGGTTGTGCAAATAGAGAACGGCGGTCTTTCGGTGGAGGAGAAGGACGCTGCGGGCGAGGAGGAAGAGGATGGCGATGCTGAGATGAGTGAGTAATTAGACGCCCGCTGTTTGTGATGACCATACTCCATCGTGTATTATATACCTCTTCCCCGCCAACGACACTCCTTTACGGGACATTCGCTTTATCGTTTTACAAAAGTATCTCTAGGAATTGCACAACGCGGTTATTCTCAGCAGGTACTTCGCGTATCCCCTGCGTGATCTTGCGCAATGCCCCACGTTCTGAGGTGCTTTGGCTTTGTTCTCGTCGCTTCTCTTGACGTCCTGACTCAGGTGCGCAGTCAGTTTCGCGTTATACCGCACATGGCTCATGATATGATAACGCGACCAGCAGATCAAGTCCGAACTATTTTTTGGATAAATGACTCCAGGCTGAAGAGATCTCCAGAGTCTTCCCCGATGTCTGTTCCTTTGAGGAGCGTTTGCCTCTGTGCATTGCTCGTTGGAGCCTGGTTCACGGCCGTTCTAGCTCGGGCGAAGGTCCCTCCTGTTTCGTTAGGCTTATGGACCGAGGTTCCTCTCCAAGGATCCTTCAATACTGGCACTGCTGCCCTCGTTGAAGAGAAGGTCTTCAGTTTCCAAGAAGGGGAGGACGTATTCTCCAAAGAACCTAGTAGGCGGATAGACTTACTTATGTCATTTCGTCGATTGATCTCACACGTCCATTCATTTGTTAGGTTGAGTTGTGTAGACCAGGCGTTGCAGTCGCAAATGATGCAGGAGACTTGGCCTTCGTGCCTTTTAGCAAGTTTTCGGTTGAAGACCAGAAGTCAGATCATTGTTCTCTGTTTTGCAGAAATCTTTGTCCCTCCTGTAGGAATGACTTGTCCGTTTTTGTCGTCTCTCTAGAGGCTGAAGGAAAAACTATTCAAATCCTGTGTCGGAAAAATCAAAAAAACCATATCAGGCATTGCGGGTGCTGATGGTCTTATATGTAGGAGTAAGCCTTCGCAGGCAAATTTATTGGGTCTCATCACATCTCATCAGCTCGTGTCGACACAGAAAGCTATGATAATCTTCGCCCGGCGAGTGGGTATGGTCAAATCATACCTTATTTGTTCTTGCAAGACCCGCTCCTTCAAATCCTGGAATTGCCTTGCAAACTTCGAGAAAGACTGAGTGACCGTCGGCATTGTATCCTAAGCACCCTCTCAAAGAACGTTAGTAGAGAACCGCAGGGCTAGATGACTTAGCAGAATTTTGAGGTGAGTACGCGGTCATGTGCTCAATTTCTGGGTGGTGCAGGCTGTTGGAGAGCGTTGGCGCGCCTGTTGGAGCGTGGAGTAGATGGAGTAGGGTGTGGGTTCTTGAGTTCGTATATAAGGAGGGCCTTCATTCGACAAGCGAAGTCATTCTTCCCTTTGCCCCTCACTCAGACACTAAGGGGTCCTTTACAAAAGAGCCTTTTTAGAGGCACGGGAGACTCGCACTCGGCTAAGACTCTAGTGAGTAAATACCATTTCATTACACGGATCAAGGGAAAGCTGAAAGGTTGCCCACCCTGCAATAGGTATCCAATACGCGGCCACATCATCCGACTCTCTTCAAATGTAAGTTGTTCACTATTGGTAGGCTATTGGACTTCGGGCTCACTGTTCTTATCTTAGTGTCAATCCCCCCTATTAGTTCAGCCTTGGCTCCTTAGTCGTAATTCATGTAATTAGTGTAGATTAATGCCGAAATATATTGCTTTCAAAATGCCTACTTCGTGCTTCAGTGAAATGGCGATTAGGAGTTCTAATGCATCCAAAAGTTAAATAAGATGATGTCAGGCATACCGGGATTGTAAGCCGCATCTTGTCTTATCACTGCCTCCGCCAAACCTGACATGTATGCTATATCTAATTCGTGTTCCATGTCAGGGAGCCCGAAACCTGACGTACTTATGGGATCTTATGCGTTATTATCTGGTCAAATATGCCAATCTCGATTTTTCCGACATGGTATTTCGACACATCTTTTCATCTGACCTGCCTTTTGAATTGTTGTGTGCCAACTGCAGAATGGGGGAGATGCTTTCTGGCTTTCCTCGCGTACCCTTGCTGTCGTTGTTCATGGTGGAAAAGATTCGACCATTTACGCATACGACACCTCTGTTGAGCCAGACGTGACGCTGTCCTACGCGCCGCCGATCGCCATTGGATTCCTTCCCACCAAAACAGCTGCAGACTTCCGATACTTACAAGGCTGCCACCAGAAACCTCGTCTTTTCTGCATATGCATACTCTGATGGAAACCTCAGTAACCCACCGTCGATGCTTCCCTACTACACTCACCACCACCTACAACCCCTGAGGCGGTTGACACCGCCATAGCCGTCGCTGTGGGGCTAGTATTTGAAGGATTGGGATCAGGATAACAAAAAGGGACCAGGACCCTTAAAAATTACGTAGTAATGATTTGACTTAAACCTCAGAAAATTTAAGAAGCGTTAATTTTTTTATTTATCAGTCGTTTACAATGCAAGTATACATCTAAACCTCGCCTCAGCCCTGAAAGCCAATCGTTAGGAATGTGTCGAAAATGAAGGGGAAGGTAATCAAACTCACGTGGAAAATCCTGTTGTGGTTCTGATCCCAGATTGTCGCAACTGCTCCAGCTCCCGGCGCATATGCATGACCAATGCATTTCCCTCCGCAATTCTCGTGATTGAACGAGAAGGTGTAATGGGGGAGGTGATCGTGTGCTGCGTTGTGATGGAAGTTGGAAATAGCATCAGCATGAACCTTTACGTCCACGGGAGGGTGGCCATCGAGATGGAGACCATTTTTCGAGGCATGATGGATAGCGTCGTGGATTGTTGGAGCGACGGTGTAATCGAAATGGTCATGCTGGGCTTCCTTCTTGCGCCATTTCGCCATTCTGGCAGCATGTTGCTTCAATTCAGACTTCGAGGCGTCATGTGGGGGAGCTCTTGGCGGCTCAGTCCGACCTCCCACAAGATTTTGGAAATCACCATTGGACGAGGGACGAACGTGGACATGCAGAGTGCGGCCATACAAGAGAGTACGGTCAGAAACCTAGAGGATTTTGTTAGGCATGCAGACTCTGAATGCGAACTAGGAAGACGTACCTCTGGGACGGGAGCGGCCGAGACAACAGCCGAGAGGAAGAGGACGGACAAAGAGGCGATGGTTTTGAAGAGCATGGAGGGAGATGTATAGCTTGCAATGCAAAGTGACCGATCAACGGGAGCGTACCAGACGTCTGAAGAAAAGGTGAGGATGGACAGGCCTTTTTATACTACTCAAGCGATCCAATGACTCCACAGGGCGCCATAATGTTGGTTCGTCGGATCCACATCGCAAATCTTTCTAGGCACAGACGGGTACAGTTGACCGTGAAAGAAGGTGATAAGAGCAAGATCGACGGGTACAGTGTCAACCGTGAAAGAAGGTGATCACTGTCAGAGTGTGTATGTGGAGTGAGTGCACGTGTCACGCGATCTTGCCTTGATGGTCGTGTTCCGAGGTTTTGACGGTATGTACTCTGTACTTTCGCCCCCGCAAACGATTGGCCCACCCAACGGTGTTCGTCTGGATGTCTGTCGCAATATAAGGTGAATCCATGCCTGGACCACTACCCGTAGACGTCTGGGACCAGATTCTCACTCACATCCCAAATTCCTCCGATATCCTCAATGTTGCTCTAGCCAGCAAGGATCTTCTGTCCATTGTCATACCATACCATCTCCACTACCGCGACATCCGCAGTCGATTGACTAATCCCTCACTCTGGACATGGCTGTCCCGCCTAGAGGATCTCCACTCAGCGCAGATCCGCTCGCTCACCATTCTCCCTGACCAAGATGAGGATTTCTACTCAGTCAGGCCCGCCCACTCGTACGATCTCAGGGAGCGACTCCCGCCAGACTTTACACCCTCTGACCCGATCCCTTTGACCGCTCGTAGAGATATCGATCTATATCGACAGTGCGAAGCAGCCATCGTGTCGACTTTGAAGCGAATGTCGTCTCTGGAACGATTCCGGTGGTATCGCATACCGCGACCCCTGTTGCGTGGCGAGAATGACATCTGGACGACTCTTCAAGGCCTTGGCACAGTCAAAGAAATTGACGTCTATGACGCAGAGGACCCCGAAATCGAAGCCACTTCAATTCTTACAACTGAAACGGTGAGTAATGCTTCCTATTCCCATTCTGCATGTCTGATGATAACTTCATACACAGTTTCTTCGTTTCAAAGATCTTACGACCCTGAAAATACGGAGCTCGATTTACAAAGCGTCGGATCCAGAAGTACCGCAAGGACTCCAAACCATGCTCCTGAATAACTTTCCAGGACTTGAAGTATGTTTTCACGAACTTCTTATCCAACGGTTGCCTAATGACTGTTTTGACCTAGGTCCTGGCGTTCGAATTGGATCTCATCGAGAGCATCGATGGTACTGCCGACTTTGACGACGTCCTCATATCAGCACATTGGCCCAAACTTCGCGTCCTCCGCCTCCGGGGAGTGAACTGCCGTGTCGGCCCTCTCGTGCAGTTTCTTGCAGCGCACAGCGGCATCGAAGAGCTTGCACTTGCACAGATGATGCCTGGTCATGCCTGGACGCAACTCGAGCGCGACCTGCCCGGCGACGCGTTGCCCAACCTGCGTCATCTGGAATGCTCTTCTGCACAAGCAGCGGCGCTGCTAAAGTACCCTCGTCCGAAGCTTCACACGCTACTTGGCGTTGAAGTTCACGATACGATCGTGGACTCGCAGTATTTCAGTTGGGATGAAGCGTGGGAGGACGAGGAACACGAAGACTACGATGAAAATGCGGTGACGGAATCACCTTGGAAGGCGACGTTCCTGGACAGACTCAAAGCACAGCAATCTATCAGGCGTTTGGGGATTAGTACTCTGGACTCACTCCATGAACTCGAAGTGCTCTCTACCGTAGTTCCCCAGATAACAGAATTACATATCGACGAATGGGATTTCCAAGCTACGGTCAGTCAAGTCTACAGTATTCAAACCTTTCGCAGATTATTGACATTTATCGACAGGAAAGCGAATGGCATCGAGTGTATTCTCTCTTTCCGTCTCTCGAAGTGCTTGGTGGAAGTCGTCTTATATGGTTTGATCCATACGCGGACGAGCTGGAGGCCAGCGCGGCCGAGAAGGTCGACAATCAGATACAGGCTCTTGCGAAGGCATGTAAGAATCTGAGAGTCGTCATTCTCGGACCGCACGCTAAGAAAGCCATTATCATTCGTGATACTGATCCGGCGATCTGTGGCGTGAAATGGGTGGTGCGAAACTGGATGGAAAGTGAAGAGGGAAAGGTACACGTTGGGGAGAAGGTCTATGGTCTTTGATTTCGAGCATTCGCTCTATTGTTTTTCGAGCTTCGCGAAGCAAGGATGAGAACCCCAACATCAAGGCCTGTTATACGGCCGAAATTATTTCTATCGTGCAAAATGTCGTTTTACAAAAGTATTTTTAGGAATTGCACAACGCGGTTATTCTCAGCAGGTACTTACTTCGCGTACAATCTGCGTGATCTTGTGCAATTCCCCACGTTCTGAGGCTTTGGGGTTGGACATCCTAGCTTTGTACGCAGCAGGTCCGCTGTTCCCGTCGCTTCTCTTGACGTCCTGACTCAGGTGCGCAGTCAGTTTCGTGGTATACTGCACATGGCTTATGATATGATAACGCGACCAGCAGATCAAGTCCGAAAATTACTTCTTAGATAAATGACAGGATGAGGAGATGTCCAGAGTCTTCCCCGATGTCTGTTCCTTTGAGGAGCGTTTGCCTCTGTGCATTGCTCGTTGGAGCCTGGTTCACGGCCGTTCTAGCTCGGGCGAAGGTCCCTCTTGTTTCGTTAGGCTTCTGGACCGAGGTTTCTCTCCAAGAATCCTTCAATACTGGCAGTGCTACGCTAGTTGAAGAGAAGGTGTTCAGTTTCCAAGAAGGCAAAGACGTATTCTCTCCGAAGAACCTGGCAAGCGGATAGACTTGCTTTCGTGGATTGATCTCACGCGTCCATCCATTTATATTATTAGGTTGAGTTGGGTAGACCAGGCGTTGCAGTCGCAAATGATGCAGGAGACTTGGCTTTCGTGCCTTTTAGCAAGTTTTCGGCTGAAGAACAGAAGTCAGATCATTGTTCTCTGTTTTGCGGAAATCTTTGACCCTCCTGTAGGAATGACTTGTCCATGTTTGTTGTCTCTCTAGAGGCTCAAGGGAAGACAATTCAAATCCCGGTATTTCGAGTCATCTTTCTATCTGTCCTCTCTTTCTTATCTTTATGTGTCAGTTGCAGAATGGGGGAGAAGCATTCTGGCTTTCCTCGCGTACTCTTGCTGTCGTTGTTCATGGTGGAAAAGACTCGATCATTTACGCATACGACATCTCTGTTGAGCCGGACGTCACGCTGTCCTACGCGCCGCCGATCTCTGTTGGATCCCTTCCCACCAAAACAGCTGCAAACTTCCGATACAACGCTGCCACCGGAAACCTCGTCTTTTCTGCATACGTATACTCCGACGGGAACCTCAGTACGGTTACTCGCCAAGATGAACAATGGGCACGACGCGGAAATACTGCGATGGTGTTTGACAGGACGTATGTAAGACACTGGGACCAATGGGAGGGCCCGAAGGATCAGCAACTCTTTGTGGCTCAATTACAGCAGCAAGAGAACGGGTCGTGGTCATTGAGTGGCGACATCAAAAGCCCTCTCCAAGGGACTAAGCATGTGAGAACCATAGATATCACTTGAGTATACGGCCTCATTCTTCTGTCAACCAGTACACCCCACTCAGGCCGTTCGGTGGTCTGGACAACTTTGACGCGTCTGATACTCATATCGTGTATACAACTACTGACCCTCATCATCTAAACGCATGGGACAACAAATACAGCGTACGGAATTGTCCGCGATTTTCCTTCTGGTCTTCTGAACGTCGACCTAGGTTTTCTTGGTCCCTATTGACGGCGAAGGCGGCCCAGTAGAACTCACCTCGGGCAAGCAGTCAGTCACAGAGAATCCCATTTTTAACTATCAGGGAACGAAGGCGGCATGGCTGGAACAAGATGCCGAAGGCCGCCATGCTGAACGGTGTGTCTGTCCGTGGACTCTACGAATCGAATTTTGACTTTGGTCGAGGACGAAGATTGTGATATATGATATTGAAAAGAAGGTTCGCTTTAGGGTGGCATCTCACTGGGATCGCTCCCCTGCATCGATAGCTGTATGTCTTCATCATTCATCCCGACTATCTCAGCCTTATCAGCGTATTAGTTCTCTAAAAACGACCAATTCCTCTACCTCACGGCGGGCGATGAAGCAAAGACTAAGGTTTTCGTTCTGCCTGTTCCTCCGACACCGAGGCATTCGTCTGTGGACTCGGATTTTGGCCCCAGGTATTCCAAGCCTGTAGCCATCACCCATAAGGGAGCCGCTTCTGGTATTCAAGTATTGTCCGGAGAGAGAATTGCGTTCACTCAATCTTCTTTCACTTCCCCAAACGATGTTTTCATTGCTCGTGGTTTGGATGTCTTTCAAGAAGTCCTTCTCGGCTCGGACGATGCCTCTGGAACAAATGTCGTTGTTGAGAAGGTCACAAATTTCACGGAGGCTGACTTGGCTGCGAAAGAATTAGACAAAGGGGAGGAATTTTGGTTTAGAGGTGCACGGAACAAGCGGGTGCAGGGTTGGAAGTTTAGACCGAAGGGTATTGAGAAAGGGGATAAGAAAAAGTGGCCAGTAGTCCTAATTGTCCATGGAGGTACGCTTGCTACTTTCAAAAGCAGAATTTCACGTCCTTGAACGCCGCATGCTACAGGTCCCGCGAGTGCTTGGGAGGATCAGTGGTCGACTCGATGGAACCCGAATGGTGAGCGCTACGGGTCCTGTTTCGCAGGGAGCTAAAGTGCCCTATGCCCTAGTCTTCGCCCAGCAAGGATACTTCGTCATCATGATCAATCCTACGGGCAGCACGACTTTTGGACAAGGTCCGTCGCCTCCCTCGATCTTTGCTGAAGATCCTCGATATCTTACTTCTACAATGCTCAAGACTTCACCGATGCAATCAATGGTGACTGGGGCGGAAAACCATTTGTCGACCTCATTCAGGGATGGAAGCATGTCTTGCGTACACACCCAGAAGTATGCACCACACGTCCTTTAGGCAAATTGGCATAATTGTGATCGTAACTCCCCAGATCGATGCAGACCGTGCGGTGGCAGCTGGTGCCAGTTGGGGAGGCTATGCGATGAAGTGAGCGCCACTGGCCTGACAACGATGCTCTCGCTGACGAAGTTACGGAACCTCGAAGTTGGATCCAAGGGCACCCTGAGTTCGGATTTGGTTTCAAGGTCTGATGAGTGTTAAACTTCCTTTTACCTCCAAAATATTCATGGTGATTTTAACCTGTTATTCAGGCTCTTGTCTGTCATGATGGTGTAAGGACTTGCCGTATATCCATGATTTTGTTTTTTTAACTGGAGCCCAGGTCTTTGATGCGGCATATCTCGGATATACCACTGACGAGTTGTCCTTGGTATGCTCGTACCACTTGTAGACAATATTGGCTGAGACGCTGACTTGATTTCTCCCCCAGTTCAAACATGAATGGGGTGTTCCTTGGGACCCCGAAGGCAGGAAGCGAGCCAACAAGTATGTGCTTCTCTGCGCATCTGACTATCTGAGATACGATAAGTGTTTTCAGGAATAGCCCGTCGCTCTTTGTGCATAAATGGTCTACACCCGAACTTTTGATCCATGGAAGCAAGGACTACCGTGTTCCGGAGACGGAGAGCGTTGGTCCATTCCACGCTCTACAGCAGTGAGCCCGCCTGTATGTAAACAGAGGAGAGATTGCCTAACTCCATGGTCCTCTCAGACTAGGGGTTCCAAGTCGACTTGTCGTATTCCCCGACGAAAACCACTGGGTATTGAAACAAGGCAACAGGTGAGTACGCTTATAACTAGAACAGCTATCACTCACTCACCAACCTCAGTCTTGCATGGCATTACGAAGTCTTTAGGTGGTTCGATCAATTCGTGGGGAAGGTGTGAAATGGCGAACCCGTGGGCTCGGTCGCCAACTGCGCCCAGCTGTCTGCAACCAATCGTCATTCGTACCTATATTGGAAATAACATCTTTTGTAGTGGTGTATAAGGCCTATAATCACCGTATACTATACATTCGAGCCTTATGCTAGCGAGGTAGGAGTGTGAGCACCCGTGTGGTCAGGGGCTTCACACCATGACACGAGTTATAATTACGCAATTCCCCACACCTCTTGCTCTTGTTCACGTTGCCAGACCTATACAGCCGTTTGCAAAAGTCCGTGAACACGCCAATTTTATTTTTTGGAAAATCATGTGACATATTTTCCAAATTTGGACGACGTCCTCAG
>NHYE01005445.1:0-30422 GCA_002938385.1 Gymnopilus dilepis | reverse complement strand
GGCAACCAGAACCAGAACCAGAACAACAACAACAAGGGGGCTCAGAACAAGGGTGGCCAGAACAACAACGGTCAAAGCAACAACAATGTAAGTGTCGATAATTCATTTCCCCTTCGGATTTCTGAATCTTGTCCTTTAGAGCGCTGCTTCTAGTTCGGCCGCTGCCGCTGCTAGTGCTGCTGCCGCCAGTGCCGCCGCCGCCACTGCTGCTGCCACCGACACTGCTGCCGCTGCCTCGGCTACGAGCACTGCGTCCGCCAACAGCAATGACCCTCAGTCATCATTGAGTATGATGAAATATTTAGCATATGACCGCTGATTTTCTGACTTGGCTACTAGCTCTGGATCCTAATGTTATTGCCACTGGATTCGAGAACGATGGTCAAGGTTCGTCTTTTCCCCTTTACTGTAAATGAGATGCGGATCTGATTTACTCGTCTTCCAGATGTTCCGGAAGCTGGCCAAGTCGCTTCATTGACCTCGTCGAACAACTTCATCAACTTCTGTTTGACCGTCCCCAACCTTCCCATCACCAATGGCAAGCAGATCACGACCGGATCATGCAATCCCGCTCCTATGGGTGCCATTCCGTCAACGGACAACATGCCATCTGCTAAGTTCCAAGTCCCCAAGAACGGCGACGTTCTGCAGGAGAACACGCCCTTCACCATCACGATGGCTGTGGCCAACTTCGAAACTGGCAACTTCGTCAACGCTCAGGAGAATTATTTCGCTGCTCCTCAGCAACTGAACGCCCAAGGCCAAATTGTTGGTCACTCCCACGTAGTCGTCGAGCAGCTCGATTCCCTCACCCAAACGACACCTACAGACCCGAGAAAATTCGCTTTCTTCAAGGGTCTGAACGCTGCTGCTGTCAACGGCGTTCTGACTGCTGATGTTACCAGTGGTCTTCCCGCCGGCTTCTACAAAGTTTCGTCCATCAACACTGCTGCTAACCATCAACCTGTCCTTGTCCCCATCGCTCAACATGGCTCCCTCGATGATGTTGTCTACGTAAGTCTATAATTTTAGTCTTCGCATTATTGTTCCATGGCTCATCCTTTCACAGTTCACAGTTTCCGCTTCAGGTAGCAACTCTACCGCTGCGGCTGGTTCTTCCGCCGATGCTGCTGCTTCTTCGGCCGCTACTGTCGCTGCTTCGTCGTCTGCACCCGCCGCCGCTGCCACTGCCGGCACAGGCGCTCAGGGCGGTGTCCAACAGCAAAAGGGCGGTCAGCAGCAACAGAAGGGCGGCCAACAACAGAAGGGCGGCCAACAACAGCAACAGCAGAAGGGCGGCAAGCAGCAGCAACAGCAGAAGGGCGGTAACCAGCAGCAACAGCAACGGGGCAGGGCTCACGCTCGTGCTTTCTTTTAACTGATGGATAGAAATTCGTGGTTATGTGATGACATCTTGTTAACTTAGTTTTAGTACTTCTGTGTTGTGCTTTCGTTGCATGCTAGATGTGCGACCTGTAATTGATTTCCTGCTTTTTTGGCTTTATTCACCATTCGCATCAAGAACTGGAGATGACATGTGCGTGGAGCGCGAGCACCATGTTCGAAGTTGAAAGTGTAGATGGCCACTGCTTTTCCCTCATTTGGATGATGCCTTGGGACAAGGAGCTAGCCCAAACAGACAGAGTCTAACTTTCATAAGAGATTGGTCGCAAAGGATTATTTTAGCTTGGGCAAGTACATAATAAGTAGAATCCGTGAACAATGCCGTAGTAATCTATCGTGAAGTCGGCCTAGCGCCTGCGCCTATTGCTTTTTTGAAGCTAATTTTCTCCGCTCGGCCTCCCACGCAGCCCTCATGATTTGCAGTCCTTCAGCGCGAGCATGGGTTTGGACTGACGAGGCAAGTTGCAGCTGGGCGGCTTGCAGGTGTGCAGGCATGGCGTCGCTGCGAATAACCTTGGCGATTAAGTGAGACTAGTGAATTGCAGGGAGTTCGTGGAAGGCTTACAGATCCTATTGCAAGGAAAAAAGAGAAAGTAGCGGCACTGCTGAGCATATACTGCGAAAGTGTGGATAATGCCCCGCGGGGACCTGCTCCTCCTCTATTTCAGAATAGATATTCTTCAGCAGTTGCTAGAGCAGTACAAGAGGTCGTACGGACCTAATAATGCTCCATGACCCAAATATGAAGCCGATGGTGAGGCCCACACCACCTCCCATGATGGCACCCATTCTTTGATAAAAGACGACAACTGAGGTCCAATATCAATAGACATAGAATCCAAAGCTTACTTCACTAACAGAGAAAGTTCACGTTATGTCCAGGGCTCAAAATAAAACAGGAAGTTAACGTACTCTTTTGCCAGATAGACGGCCCTTCGGCATGGCCCCCGAAGCTTCCAGGCGGAGGTGGCATCTGGATGGACTACAACCTAGCAGTGATTCGGTGAATGTGGAATAAAGGAAACCGGCAACTCGGAGGAAAGGAATTCATCCTCCTTTGCAGTCCAAACTGTCATCAACAATGCTCAGCGCTCATGTAGCGCACCGTCACTTTCATGTCCACCTCAGTCTTGACATTCCCCAGTGCAGAGCAAGCCCAGATAAGTGCGTATAGGTTTAGTTTGTACGAATAGCCTCTGACAAGATGAGACGCTACAGTCCGCGCAAACCAGAGAGACCATTACCATGTATTCTCATTGAAAGAACAAGTTGAGAGCGCCCTCCGAGCCTGGTTCGGTCAGTTTAAGATTTCTTGCTTGGTCACAAGTCTGACGCATTTGGGTCTCTCTAGGGACGCGCTGGTTGTCGCGTTGGGATAGAGAACTTGATCTACTAGTCAATTGTTGCTATTATGGACTTACCACTGGAAGAGGTAGTATCTGTTGGTTTATCTATATTTCGTTATTCTTACCACCATTGACAACAGCAACACAAACTCTTGGCGAGGAGTATACTGATATATGGCAATATTCGTCAATAGAAAGAAAGCTTCCGCCATCCCGTATCATGCGCACAACCCTGATACTGTCAACTTTTCTCCCTCCTTACATTCTCGGGAAATGGGGACAAAGCAGCACCTTGCAGAACAGGCATCCCAAAACTGCTAAACTATTGACAAGCATGCCATTGATTTGGGAAGTCGCGGCTGAGGTCAATCTTGCTCTTTTCTATATCAAGGGAACCTATTACGACCTCATAAAACGTCTTATGGGTATCAAGCATGTGCGAATAATACCTTTCGGATTCTGACTTGTTATTTTGACCTCCTTACTAGTTATCATCTATTCCGAAAGATCCTCACACGAGACCGCCTTCATATTCACTCCTCGGAATACTAATTATAATTCGACTCATATATCGTCTTGTAACGTTCTGTCGGTCAAGTAACGCAGATGGTCTGCTGGAGAACGGCCGAAGTAAACATATTAAGGCTACCTCTTCTCAAGACGCCTTCATCGACGACATCCCTGTCACATCGTTGCTGGACCGTGTCCCAGAAGACGAGCCCTCGAAGCCAGCCGAGGAGGATGAGCGAACAGCACTGGATATCACTTCGATACATCCTTCGTTGCGTGCGGCCAGGAATTGTACGTTATGTCTGGAAGAGAGGACCGATAGTTGTGCGACGGAATGCGGGCATCTTTTCTGTTGGAAATGTATCGTCGGCTGGGGAAGGGAAAAGGTGAACCAATTCTTTCTCCTTGGAAGTTGGAGCTGATCTCAAATTTAGCCTGAATGCCCATTGTGCCGGCAATCCCTGTCATTGGATAAGTTATTGCCCATCTATAATCTTTGAGATTGGATAGACGGAAGAAAATGTACATGTGTTACAAGGGAAAATAAAAGATTAGATTACAAAGCTGAACCTTTAAGGTCGCTCCCTAAGCACACTACTCGCACTGAAGGAATTCTCGCGAAAGATCAGCAAATGCAGCTGCACCGACGCCCAGCAGACCAAGTTGTTTGATGCAGGCATCTGTGTGGCGATAAAGTGTTTCCAATGCTGGTTGTGAAGGTCGTCCTTGCGACTCTAAAATGGATAGTGAGTAACCTGATCTTGCCTTAACTTGACGGGCTTACTCAGAATGGCCAGGTTGAGTTCATGGGCCAAGCTGACCCGTGCCGAGTGTCCAGCTAGTTCCGAGATCGGACCACCAACTTCCAAAGGATCTTCCCAAGCGACGATCCCAAAAGTCTGTTTGAAGAGTTGCTGGACTTCAGGCCTGGAATCAGACTGGTAATCGTTGGAAAGAGCCTGTCCATATGCAATCGCAGCATTCAATGCTAATTCATACTGAGACGCCAGATCCTCTGTACTCCGCGTCTCTCTACGAATTGCAGAACCGAACCCATTGCTGATCAAAGGAGGAGCCGGAGGCATCAGGCCGTCTTCATCAACGTCCATATCCATCTCCTCTGGAGGAGTATTTGACACACTATCTTCGAAGAAATGTTGCTCCGCTTCCTCAGTCTGGAGGGCCTTGAGCTTCTTCTTGATCTCTGCAGTCTCTAGAATAAGTTCAACAAATTTGCGACAGCGCATTTTGAATAAGATGAGGTGATTATCAGCTTCCAAGACACTAGGATAGTTTCCTTGAAGGGCATTGATGGCTGTATCTATCTCTCCCGCCAGGACGGAATTCACTATGCGGGTGCGCAACTCAATGTCGTGCTCTACAGGATCGCTTCTGTTCATTTCAATGTCCAGATCCCTAGAAGCAGAATCGACAGCTGATGAGCCCTTTTCAATTCTTTGACTTTCGAAAGCCCGAGCCGTCTTGGCGTATCCATGATGCACGAGGTAAGACAAGACAAGTTGGTTGAGCAAGTTCTTGGTTTCCTCGTCCGTGGCAGGAGCTTTGATACCTGTATCGTGAGTAATGGATGCGATTGACCCTGCTCCAGTTCTTCGAGGGTATCCACGCAACAGCGTATGGTCAAGGGGGGTATTCAAAATTTTGTCCCAGGTAGCAATGGATTGTCGCTGAACGTGATCGTCGATATCGAATTTAAAAGGGCTTTGACCGAAGTTCGTGCGTATGGTATCAGTTACATGTTGCAACCCGACAGAAGGATAGATTTCTCCACTTTTACCGACGTTGTCAAATACATGCCCTGTACACACACAAAATTCGATGAAAACCCCGAAGCTATGCAAGGGTCGATACTCACCGAGGAACGCTCCATTTTTGGTATAGAAGGCTTTGAATGTTGTAAAATCAATTCCACAACCCACAATATCGCCAGCTGCAGCAGTCGATGAGATCATATAGAATTGCAAGAATCATGACATACAGCCGAATGCTGGGCCATATTGAGAGCCGGTTTTGTCGGCCGCTAGGGCGTGACCATCTTCACCGTGGTACCCCCAAGAATTTGAGTCCCAGCCGGTCAGGCGACTAAGCTTCACATTGTTGGCAGCAAATCTGGATTATTTTCAGCTTAGGCTTGAATGGGGGTCTACCTCTGCCTTACCCTACGGTAATACGACTACGAAGGAGGTCAGCAGAGTTTAATATAGAAGCAATGAGATAACGAACGCCTTCGGTTCCTTTGCAATAATTTCAACCTCATAATAATATATTCCACAAGCAGGTGGAATGGGATGGTTGGCGCGAGCGGCTGCAGCATCCTTATCCGAGGTACTGGCCGGTCCTGACATAATTGTTAATTGTCGTGACTCAACTAGCCGTCTCAACCAACCTTGGTAGCTAAGTTCTCGTCCATCTGGAGTAACGCTGAGATGTTGGTGGCGACACTCCTCACTCCAACGAGTCGGCAATTTGAACGCTTGGTCCTGGGGCGGCAAGGGAGTTGATGCGGGACGATTTTGTGGCGGAGGAGATCCGATGCTTTCTTCGTCATCTGAATGAACGGGAACGGATGTATAGCTTTGAGAGCGCGAGCCTTGTGCAGGAGTCGTTTCAGCCTTGCGTATCGCAGGAGATGCGGAAGACGGATCTGTCTGTAACAGATGCTTGAAGGACGAGTATTCAAGGTAGGCCGGTCTCGGGAACGTCGAAGGGCTTGTTCTAGGAACGTGCTGAGGCACGATAGGCTGCTGGGAAGCCGCGCCCCTAATAAAACTTGAGCTGACCCGCCTGGAGCTAGACGGAGAGGTCGCTGGCTGGGATTGACATTCGACGTCCATTTGAGAATTCTCGGAAGGGGTACCACGAACGACTCTTGGCTCGAAACTGCTCACAGACGGGGTTCTTCCGGGCACGCTAGACACCAAGGAAGCGGACCTAGGGGCTGATCGAGTCGGAGACACAGAGAGGTTTGTACTGGCTGTAGACATCCTTGATCCATCAGAGGTGCTTACACGCCTTGGCTCTGGGAAGTGTCGTGTAGAGGTCGGAGAGACCTGCTGCCTGGCTGGGGATGCTGCGGGGATCGATATAAGAGTTTCTATATCGCGAGCAGATGCCGATGCTGAGGCTCTGCCCGGTATCGGAATACTCGACGTTCGGGATGGGCGCGAACTCATTGGGCTAGTCAGAGATACCCCACAGAGCCCGATTCAGGATATGTGTGTCACGTGCCAATATATGGCAGCGACGCGTACGCTCCTCATTCTTCTCTTCGCACAACATGGTATGTTTGCTCTCTTTCCTCTATCCAGTGTTCTGACATCCTGCAGGAATCCTCTTTGCGCATTGTACCTGCTACCTCGAAGCCCTCTGCCTCGATCAAAGATACCGCCAACACCTTGGGTCTTCATGACACCCTTCAGTACGGTCCTCGGAGTCTTGCTGCAGAGGTCCAGTCAGAGGGAGGCCTCAAAGCTCGTCTGCAAAACGTTCGTCACACACTCACTTCTTTTGCTCTTTTGCTCAAGTTGTCTTCCAGTGGGAAGCAACCCAGGACAATCTTAAGCTGACTTTGGAACGAAATCTCTATGGAATGCACGCGCCTATGCGCCGCCTCATGGAACGAAAGATCGTTGCACCCGTTCGTTTTTTTGTTACTCTATACCATTCACCTCATCTAAGTCTCCATCGTCATTTTAGTCATTGCCAACTTTCAATGGTCCCCAAGCTAACCTTCACCTCGACATTCTCATGGGACGAGACGAGTTAATCGACCCGGCCGACGTGTTCTTAGGTCAGTTGTATTGCTTAAACCATTGTGATGAGGCCCTGACATTATGGCAGGTCCTGACAGCATTCCAGCTTTCGACGTACATAAAGAGATCCAGAAGAGCCTCCATCCGTAGATCAAATTTCCGATACTAATGACCATTGTATTACTTCGAGTTATCGAATCCATCCAGTTACCAGGGCGTCCTCCTCCATTTGGTGCCCTCCTTTGCCAAGATGCCTTGTTCCACGACATTCCGAGCACTGATAACGCACCCCTCCAGCAAAGGGATTCCGAGGTGCGCGTACGACCCACATATCCAAACTCCGGGGCCTCCATCCAGGGAATCTGCACCTTGCAAATCGCCAAGTCGGGTTTTAGCCTCGTATGGACATTGCCACCACGATTTTGTATCTTCCACGCAAAGCAGTTTGAGAGCGGATCGACTTCCCTGGGTAACGATTGCACGTTCCAGTGCGGCGATGCTGAGTACCTTTTCCTTCTGAGGTGGAACGATGGGATTCGTTGTCTGGAACACGATAGGCTGATTCGGTGGGTATCCTTTCGGTGTAGGTAGAATGTGAGTTGCCATGGTATGCGATGGTGAGACACAAAGCAGTGGATCTGTACTGTTTTTGGCATATCGTTCTGCACCCACCATGCTGATCAAATTGAGATCCCGGATATCTTCGGCGCTGTCAGGTAAAAGACTTGCATCCGTATGGTTGATAACGATTGATAGCCTGTATTCAAAGGCTTTGAGGCATTGAATTTGTCTCTCCACCATTCCCCTGCGCCGTGCTGACTGTGGGGGCAACGACTGCAAGTACTGTGTGAGAAGAGGGACCGCTCTGGAGGCTTGGGTGGCTAATATGATGTGCTGGAAGCCTCCCATCTTCCTGACCTCTCCGTTGGACTCCCAAGATATCGTGATACGTTCCCCATCATCATCATCTGGCTCCAGAGCAATGATTGGAGACGCCAGATGTAGATGATCAACGTCTTCAATGAGACGAGTAACTACATGGCGGACACCATCGACCACAACATAGTGGTGGGTCCCGAATGTGAGCCACACATAATCTTTCCATTAGTTGAAGAAGGAATCAGTTTACTGGGGGAAAATGGCGATATTTACTCACCTAAAATTTCTTCCATTGGGTGATCCAGGACGTCTTCCTCGGGTGAGGTGCAGACGGCTGAGAGAAGCGGTATTAAGACCGCTTGGACATAGTCTCTCCATGCAGTATCCATGCCCAGCACTCGAAAGAGGACACTGCGCGGTGTCGTTTTGACGGCCCAATCCCGCAATTTCATATTAGCAACATCCGGTGACCTCCAGAACGGGAGCGAATGAGAGAGGGTTATAATGTAGCACAAAATTAATTGGCAAGTCAGCCAGGCGAATAAGGTCACGATTTGTAGTTTTTTTAGCAAACGAGTTGAAATCCCCATTTTATCTTCTACACCACCACCAAGGCCAGAGGGCTTGCTAACGCCCGATCGACCTGATGCTCCGTTGTAGATCATCGTGGTCGTGATTGCGCGGTCGGGTGACCATGGTGAGGTCAGGGAAGAAAAAGAGTAAGAGAAGTCTGCCTGTCGGAATTGAACACCGAGTCTTCGATAGAAAGCGATCAGCTGCTTGTAATAGCCTGTGGACGAAAGACTGCATGGGCAAAAATTACGAGCGAGAGATGCATGTGCGGAACTCACCACCTTGGAAGGATCGCATGGGAACATCGATACGCCAGTCTTGTTTGAGGTGTGGATTTCCGAGAGATATAGACGAGGAATCCATGCCAATTGCTGGCGACTACATATGAATGATACCCTTCGTTAACGATATTACACATTCGGAAAAGAAGTTAGACCTACCTTCTCAAACAAGTGGACCTCGAAGTTGACATCACCCCCCTCACATTCCTGCTTTAGGAGGTGGGCAGCCGTCAAGCCAGCAAGCCCAGTACCAATGACTGCGACTTTGACTGTTCTCGTCATTGTGCCTCTTAGTGGGCTTAGTATAAGAAGCGTTTGGTCAGAATCCTGTTCCGAGGCTTGGCAAACAGGAGAATTAATAGAACCGTCTTCCCTCGCTTCAGGAAAATTTGTGTGTTTTGAAATTAAATGGGGTGATCGAGAATTCACAGCCTAGGAAGCAAAGTGAGCTAGGGAAGAAGCGCAACGCACTGGGGAGCCACGTCGAGTGGTCTCAATGGGACGGGAAGATTCCCAGCGAGGAGGAGTGAAGACCTCGTAACCCAGGTAAGCGACTCGAGGCAAGAAAGAACCTCGGTGACACAGGCGGTCAGGATCCTGAGAGAAAGTCAAAAATTGCAGACTAAACGAAGAACATCTGATGAATGAGGGAGATACGAATGGTCCAAACCGGGAAGGTCCTTGGACATTTCCATGTGTGCCGGCTGTCGCGCCCGAAGTAGCCGATCAGGGGGGTAGTACTGTACAAGTAGATAATTTAAAATTGCTAGTCCATACGCCGACGTTTCCCTCTCGTGTCATCTTCAGGACTTCGCTCACGAGACCGACGTCGATATGAATCATGCCGTGGGTGCTCTCTTGGTTCCCGTCGGTCGTCTTTTCGCCTGTAATCGTCTCGCCTGCTGCTCTCATCTTTGTCTCTCCCTTTCCAGGCAGAAGAGTCACGATCATGTCGCTGATTGAGGGAACGAGCACCGTTCGCTCCCGTTGCAAAGCTGGCGTCGTCATTTTGTGGACAATCTGCAATACGCAAAGCTATACTTGGGGCGAGGGATAAAAAGCGAACAGGGCTTACCTTTCTTGAGATGAGGTCCACCGC
This sequence comes from Gymnopilus dilepis, assembly GCA_002938385.1. Taxonomy (NCBI): domain Eukaryota; kingdom Fungi; phylum Basidiomycota; class Agaricomycetes; order Agaricales; family Galerinaceae; genus Gymnopilus; species Gymnopilus dilepis. The sequence goes on along the minus strand of NHYE01005445.1, from coordinate 20,557 downwards.
ATCGGAAACATCCGCCTCCCTCCAAGCCTGTTCCACCAGCTTTCACAGGCGCTACTCCTCCGAAGCCCCCAGAGCTGACGGTAGTGTCTTGATCCAATAGATGCGTATACTTTGTCCGGCTTCGTTTTCCGAAGTTTTTCACTTGCATGACTTTTGGCAGTAGAGAAACATCGACCGTGGATTCCGTTGCCTCTGTATAATCCCGACGCTTGAGGATGTCCAGGTCCTGTAGACATATCAGAGGCACATCGATTTAACATGTAACATATGACCAACCTGATGGAAGGCACCCTTGTGCCAGTACTTCTGTAGGAACTTTTGCTGACCCTTCGGTTTCTCTTCTCTCAATTTCTTCGCGCGCTCGAGATCTTCCTTTAATCTTTGCTCCTCTGGTAGGGCTCTCCTGCGCTCGATTTCCTCTCTTTCCTTTTCTCGAGCAATTGCCTCCTCCTTCTCCTTCTTAATCCTCCCGAGCTCACGTAATCTCCATGCTTCGAATTCTGCAGCAGGGTCAAGGCCGTCTGTATCGTCTACGTCAGGAATATTGTCCTCTTTTTCTTCTAAGTGTAACAGATAAAAGAGTCAGAATCGTGGCCGATGGAACAGCTGTACATCTAACGCACTTTCTGCCAATTCCCGCCGTATGCTTTCTGCGACAAGATCGTGACTCTGCTTTCTACGTTCTTCGGCTTCAAGCTCCTTTTTTCGTAGAGCCTCTTCTGTATCCTGGGCGATGGCTTCTCGTTCTGCAATAGTTGCTCGAGCTCGCCTGCATTTGGATCAGAACAGTCTTGAGCATAGGAATAGCACTTACTTGGGCACAAACACAGGCCTAAACTCTACTTTCTCGTCCTCAGATTCGGATTCGTACTCACTAGACTGACTCAGGTTAGATATGAATCTTGAGAAAAACATGGCGAAAAGTATGCAACCTCTTCAGTTTCTTGTCCAGGAATCTGAGGCTGTACTTCCTCTTCAGATTCTTCATCTTCTTCTGACTCTAAGCGATCATTAGCAATTAGCAGTTGCACAGCAACGTGAGCCGTCCATTGACCTACCCTCCTCTTCCAATGCAGTACGGCCGGATTCTGCTCGGCCAGCTACAATGACCTTTCCTTCCTTCGAGACGCTGACGTCTTTCAACGCAATATTCAAAGCCTTGGCGGCAGTGGCTTCCCTCTTTACTCCCGCATTTGTAAAATCGGCCTCCTCGATGTCTTCGTCCAGAGGTACATCTCCCTCTTCCAGATGGCTTGGGGGCTCTTCCGCCTCCGAATCAGATTCGACTTCGGCTGCTCCCTTCGGCGCTTTTCCCTTCCAGTAGCGCTCTGCGGGTCGAGCGAGCCGGGGCGCAGGTTTGCGAACAGCAGTAGACATGGAACAGAAAGTGAGTGACCAGTGACCGGTTGACCAGTGACTTGCAAGTAGACCGTTCACTCATGCGACAATGATTATGTAAATTTTCTGAAATGGGAAAGAATTCAGGGGTTTTTGCACCCCTCATTTGTTCAATTAGATGGGCATTGGCAACAAATCTGAATCAATATTTCCAGAAGTCGACATGTACATACAAAGCATCACACGAGGCCAAGCAAGACTGTCGCCCTGAGACTGACTTTCTCGTTGCGATACGAGTCATTGGGAACCGCAAGGCTGCCGACTTCTACAAAATCTTCGGTCCGCAGTGTGCTTGACTTCCATCCCCAACTTTGACTGACGGAGAAGACGTCTGGAGAGCTGCTGAAGCGTGTTTGTGATGTGCCAGTTGCACTGGCGCAAGTAATAGCAAAATACGCAGATATCGAGGGCCTTGGATCGCGATAAGGCTGCTGAGGTGCTGGGGATAACTTGGTAGCCGGAATTGTAGGGGACCCTGGGTGGGATGCTGACGGGGGAGGAGAGGAAGGAGAGGAAGTTGGACTACCACCATATTGACTGGTCGATGGTGTAGAACTGCGTGATGGTGGGTGAATAGAGGGCGAATGATGACCGGAATGTGGACTTGGAGGAACGTTGGTTTGACCGTTGAGAGGCATCACGGACGGGAGAGATGGTTGCCGAAGGTGTAATGGATGCTCGCCCGAAAATCCAGTAGTACTACCATCCTTTATCACTTGTGCCCGGATTGGATAAGGAGCACTGGACGCAGGAATGGGATCTACGTGAGACTGACGATGTAAATAAATTCCCAGTTGAGCCTGCTCCTTCTTTCGGACGATCTGCACGTAGACGTTGAAAAGACTGCCAGCATGCCAGACAGTCTGTGAATGCAACCGAGATTTTTCTCTCAAAAGGTCGACGTCCCAGAATTCGACGGAAAACCTGTAGGGAGGATATGGAGACCAACGTCCTGTACCAGCTGGATCGAATTTGACACAATCTCTGGCGAAAAAACTCGCAGTTTTGAGGCCAAAAAAGCTCCCTTCGTGCCCAGGCGAATCACTATTATCCGACGAGACACTGGGAATATTCACTGCATGTCCTGAAACGTGAGAAAGATTGAACAGCTCTTCCATAGAAAGAGAAGTCTGCGTATGTGCTGTATGCAATATTGTCCCGCTGTCGCCAAAGCGGGCTGAAGAATCAAGATACACCGGGTAAAAGAGCGTTGAAGGCAAGCCTGGCCCACTGTTTCGTTCTTCGGACCCCATTCTAGTCAAGATTTCCACTGTCGTTATTGTAAATCCGGCTTCCTTATCACGGAGGGGAGGTGAAGGAGATAAGGTGGGCAGAGACAGTAAGGAACCACCAATATGTGGATGTTGGGTAATGGTGTGTCGCAGAGTAGATTGAGCCCAATGGGACGCGTGTAAAGTTGTCAAAGACACGTAAGGATTCTTGGTAGTTGGTGATATATCTTGGGAGATAGACAACAAGTCATCAAAGGACTAGTAGTTGATAAGCTCAGGGCATCATTAGGATAGGTCTTGCTCACCATGTTAACATAGTATATTCCATGCTCGAACAGGTCCTGCCATACGATTTCTTCGTCATCGATAACACCTTCTTGTCTTCTCAATTCTACTACAGCCCGAGCAAAGTCGTAGCGCTCTCGTTCGCTCCGCACAAAGAGATTATCTGCAGAGATAATGGCCGCAGCCCAGTCTGACGTTAAACCTCTCCTACGCCAAATTACAGGGGGATCGACAGTCTTGGTCAACATTTGTGAGCTGGCAGCCCCGCTAATTTCGGATAGACTTTTAGAACGCGTCCTCGAGTCCACAGGGTAAACAGGTGAAGCAAAAGACCTATAAGCCTCTAGGTGGAGCATATCATTTGCCCAGCGAGTGAGCCAGCAAGTGCAGGCTTCCCCGATCTTATCTGAGATGGCTCCGTAATGATGCATAAGCTCCCTGTCCTCTGATGCAGGTTCAACATGATTATAGTCTATAGCTTCGCCTGAGCTACCGACCGAGGGTATATCCTCGGCAACCTTCCCCTCAGAGAGGAGATTTGCTCTTAAGCTCTCGGTGAGTTTCCTACTGTGTCCAGTGCGAGCATCCGAGAAGGATACACCACCATCGTCAATTAAGACCGCCACCTCCTCTAGACCTACAGCAGCCTGAGGCTCCTGCATGGCCACCTTCGGGTCCGAGGTGATGGGTTTTCCGCGAGCAAAGTCGAGGTATTGGATAACCGTTGTGGGTCCAATTGTCTTGAGAATTAGTGACAGGGCTTGGGATGCGACAGCGGGGATGGACAGATAGATTGCCGTCGCTAGCAATGACAGTAAAAAGCGAGGAGACGCAGGATGGGAACCAAGAGGCAGGTTATCTGGGAGAGAGACGCCAGCAAAAGGAGGAGTCAATGGATAGTTGTTTGTAGGAATTAAGTTCGGGTGTACATGTAGCGCTGGTCCCCCACCATACAGTCTGGATATGCAGACTCTGTTTTGCATAGGAGATTTTGGTATCAACAGTGTTACGACTGACTGTTCACTCACTCAAAAGCTATCCGAAAGGTCAAATACGAAGCGTAGATACTTATTGCATATATTCCTCACCAGGTCGCGTGATGTTCAGGTCGTCGAATATCAGATTAATCTCGTCGGTCCCGTTCCGGAGATTAATAAGTTTGGCCGCAGATTCAGAAAACCCGCCTGTGAATAGAGATCGAAAGAAGCCCTAGCAGAATCCAGATGGGTCGGAAGGTGATCACTCGTGTTGAAGGGCATGGCTTACAGATTGGATAAGAATGACACGGTGCAACTTGTAGATCGCGTCCCAAGTGCCAGAGACGTGAAGAGCAACATCGTAGGTGCTGGCCTGCAAGAAAGAAGTATACAAATGCGACTGGATATCCGAAGCGGAAGGACCTGGAGAGTGCATGAGAGATAGGAGCTGACATCACGCCCGCACGGGATGATATAGCCTTGCATTGCCCGTTTAGGAAACAGCGATGGCCTATGCTCAACCCCATCCTCGTCTCTCCGTCGTCTCAAACTCCTCCCAGTCCTCAGTTGATCATCTTTCGCCGACCACCACCTCCACTCGTTTCTCTCTACCATCAGCACCATCTATTCATGCAGCCGTGTCATCCTCCAAAGCCGCTTCCAACCGCCCCAGCATCTATGACCGAAACCTCAACAAGACGCGCAGTGCAGAGGTTTCTGCGGCCGCCTTTGCTTTCCTGTTCTCAGAAATAGTCCAGTACACTCAGAAAAGGGTCAGCGGTATAAATGATTTGGAGCGCCAGTAAGTAGGTCGTTGATCGTGGTTCGTATAGCCGTTGACCTCGAATACGTCCTTGAGGTTGAACACTCTAGGTTACCGTGTTGGCACACGTGTTCTCGAGCTTATGGTATGGCGTACTGAGGGATCCTCCAAGGCTTCAAAAAGAGAAATCAAGCTACTGCCTGTCCTCATGATGGTCCACACTCAAGTGTGGAAAGCAGTATTCGGAAAGCCTGCAGACGCTATTGAACGAAGCGTGGAGAATCCGGACGAGTGTGCGTATAACACAAAGAAGTTGGCGGCCATGCATTAAATCTCCCTTGTAGATATGATCATCGACAACGATCCTCCTATAGAGCGCCATATATCTGTGCCACGAGACATGAGTCAACTTAGCTGTTCTTCCTTCACCGCTGGCATTGTTGAAGCAGTGCTGGATGGCCTGTCTTTTGTGAGTAGAATCTGCGATCTTAAATATCCGCAGTTGTTGAATTGTCGTCTAGCCGGCACGCGTAACAGCTCATAACACCCCAAACTCTCAATACGCCAATCGAACGACCATCCTTATCAAATTGGAGAAATCGGTGCTAGAACGAGAAGAGTTGTTAAAATAAATCTCGCTTGTATTTCAAGTCTGTACAGCCGCGTTGATGTCCTTGCCATCTTCGAAAGTTTTCTCTCACAATGCTCTCTGGGTTCGTCCGATAAGTGAGTCGGTCATGACCTATACTGCTATCTTCAGAGGATGACCTAGGCCGTGGTAAGGCTTACAATGGTCTTGATCAATACCATTGAAGTTGACCCTCCAGTTCTCAATTCTTCCTGCGCATGGTCATCGGACTTGAAACAGTTGACTGATCTATATGAATCATCGTATACTGGAGCCGTAACGACTCGAACTGCAACACTCCATGGTTTCAAGGAAGTTGATAGTCACACCGTAAGTTGAGTGCCTTACACTTCTGCCCCTGATTAATGATCGACTTGGCTGGGCAACTTAGGTCGCTTTTCATGCTCAGCAGCTAGTGTCGGTCAATTCATATGGCTATTCTCCGCACCCATTGTCCATCTATCTCGTCTGGATTGCGGAAATATTGACGACTCATGGGTCGTCCATAAAGCCTTTTATAATCAGCATAACGGCGTCGAACCCCCAGACACTCTCGATAATGGTCGATGAAATTCAGCACCTCAGGAAAACCTTACATGACGGTGAACACACGAGGTCCATGATAGCCATTGAACTGAATACGTCCTGCCCCAATATTCCGAATAACCCTCCGTCTGGGTATTCGTTCAAATCGTTATCTCAACTTCTCCAAGTTTTGGCCGATGCACATAGGCAAGATCCCACTTTGACCATCGGCCTAAAATTACCACCCTACACCTACAAGGATCAGTTCGAGGAAGTCATCAGGTGTCTCCAATCGTTTTCAGCTCCCGTTCAAGATAACAAATTTAACATTCCTTTCGCCTTTCTGACTTGCACAAACACCTTGGGAAATTCTCTGCTCTTTGCAGACCAGACGGGAGAGGATACCAAGACCATATTTGCAGTGCCCACTGTCTTGGGAGGACTCGCTGGTGAAGCTCTTCATCCACTGGCATTGGGGAATGTCTATTCGTTCAAGCAAATGCTCTCCTCCGCAGAGGCTCGGAACTCGGGACTTGCTGAGATCAAGATTATCGGGGTGGGAGGTGTAACCTCCAAAGCAGCGGTAGATAGGATGAAGAACGCGGGAGCGAACGTTGTAGGGTGCGCTACATTCCTAGGAAAAGAAGGTATCCGTGCGTTCAAAATCCTTGCGGGATAGATCTATTGAAAGCAAGTCGTCGGTTATGCGAGCCTTAATATTCAGTCAGGGCTGTCGCTCTGCAGATTACAATTGACGGGTGGCAATCTTCCAGGCTTTAGTCAACCTGCCAGACAGTCTGGTCTTCTGGAAGACCGGTATATATGCAAATGGTTCCCAATAAATTTGCTTTGTTCTGTGCTAAATGAAGCAATCTTACCACAGGTTTTATGCAAGGAAGGCCTATCAGCGCAACCTTTGGTTAAGGATACATACCATACAAACGGAGGAAATCCGAAATATTAATAATTTGAGTTTGAGCATCACGTCTTAACATCGTTGTGACTGGCCAATTCTGTGACGCAAGGAGCAACATGTCCCCCATCCTCAACCATGCGTCTGGAAGTGCTAATCCCGCAACATCTTTACCTGCTCTCTGGGCATACCTTCAGCCAGCCTTGGACCATATAGTAAAATCTCCGTCAAATGATCCATATGGCAAAGCACCAGCACTCGATTTTGGCCTCTACTCTGGGATTCACTCTGCTTGCTATAACTTGTGAAGATATCGTTTTGCGACTGACATTGGAGGAAGCTGACGGCATTTATCTCAGTTTCACAGCTCAGACTGAAGCAAATTCTTCGAGCTCGGCTGGAGGTACTGATGAGAATCAATTGCCTGCCAGTGGTACGGATTTGTATGGCCAACTTGACAAGTATTTCGAGGAAGCAGCAAAAGAATTAGCTCTTGGTGCCCCTTTGGACGATGTTTCCCTCCTCCGCTACATTGTCCCGTCATTTAATCGTTATCACGCTGGCGCCCAATCTGCAAATAGGTTATTGAACTATGTCAACCGGCATTATGTAAAGCGAGCAGTTGACGAAGACAGAGGGTGGTTTCGTGTGGCGGATCTCATTGAACTAGTCGCTAAGGATATCCCGAATGAAGGTTCAAAAGACGCCTTGTCTAAAATATACCGGGAGAAAAAGATGGAAGAATTGAAGAAATGGGGTTACGAAGAGGGTGATCCTGACAAAGCTGCACTTGCAGAATCCTGCGCGGAAGCGGCAAGCTCTCCGGATCGCATCGTCCCAGTCGCATCTCTTGCCCATCGCCGTTTCAGAACAGACTTCATTGAACATTTACTCATTTCCCCCAAGGCGAAAGGGAAGTCGAAAGCAAAGAATAAAATGCCCAAGGCGCCACTAGGATCCCAGCCCGCTCGTCCTAAAGGCCGGTTGCCTCGGGCTGTACACGACTTACTTGAATCAGATACAGTCGAAATGGAGGAAAAAGTTCTTCTGGCGACGGGTCTAGCCAAAATGTTACAACTCATCGGTGTACGCAAAGACCATGTGTTGCGCAAAAAATTGGACAAGTTTTTGGCGTCAACACTCTCAAAGTCGGACAGTTGACCTTAGATCTCTCATTCTTCATATCAAATGCCAGCAGTTTCGTCATGCAATTAGATCATTGGAACTCAACTCATCACCCTTGTTTCCCTTTCTATGTTTGGACAGGATCTTTGAAGACATTTGTAATTTCATAAAACAATACACTTCGGCTCATGGGACGCTAAGTGGGAACATTATCTGCTACGGATGAGCTTTCAGGGCAGGTTTGTGGCACCGTCGAATAAGACATTTAACCAGGCCGCAAGGCGATAACCCTGTTTCGCTAGCTGCTCCTCGATCTGGAAAGCGGCTTGAGGCTTGAGGCCCAAGTTCCAAAGCACAGAAATCACTTACAATCGGGACAGCGCCGGTGAAATAGCTGGAAGTGCACAGATCTTCCTTCGGATTCGCAGCAGTCTGATAGCTAAAAACGTATGACTTTGGTAGCGCATATCAGCTATCCAAGATTCACGGTCGAATTGGAGAAAACTTACACAGTCGAATGCATTGGCTTCTTGGGCCCACACTAAAGGGCATTGCAAGGGTGTCACTTTTGCTACGGAATCCTGAAGTAAATCTTTAACGTCATCCTCGATGCTGCGTCGTTGGCTGAGAGTCATCGTCGTCGAAGAGCAATTGATCCAATCGGCAGCCAGAGATTTGTATTCGCCAGTCTGAAAGGAGCAGCGCCGTCTATGTATCAGGCTGCTTATTCGGGAAGGGCATCAGTGATCAAATTACCTTGATCCTAGTAGCAAGGGCACTAGCCCAGGTCTGGACATTGCTACTATAATTGGCCGCGAGCAGCTTCTCAGGCATTCCAGTGTCTTTTGTTTAGTGATAATCAGAATTCAAGCTGCGATGAAGAAGGTCAATATACCTACCCCATGTCTAAGATGATATGTATACCAACCCGTAACTCGGAAAGCCACAGAAGGAATCAAACTCACTGCATGTAGATTCGTCGAGGATCCCCCGCACTTGGTGTCGATGTCGTTCCCTCCGACTTCGAGAGCCTCGACGTGGAGAGGCTGCCCTATGTCGCCAAGGAACTAATGTCGGGCAAAGATACAAAAGATAATACATCAGATCGTATCACCCCATCGTAAGGTCTGTGGAACTTGCATGATCTAAATCCATCGCTTCAGGACAGCTCCAAGGTCGCAAAAAATCACGGTGGAAACAGACCTAGGAATTTCAGCGCCTCTTGGCGCTGAGTAGCACTCAACGAGGTATCTACAACTCTTGTGGTGTAGTTGGCAATGGCGGTCACTGTGTGGCTTTAGTATCGCTAGGGGGTTTAATGCAGGACAATCACTGACGAATACAGTTGCCGGCAGAACAATCCCTACTTTCAGACACGGAACAGGAGGTCGGGGGATTATCTACATCGATCGTCGACATCAGGAAGTATTCGACTGCATGACCCTGATGACGACTGACCATTGGCATCCACAAAATGGAACGAAGCAGACCTAGCCAAATTCGTCTGACTGAGGTGATGGCCCAAGCTTAGAACGCAAGTTGGCTCACCAAGAATAGGCCTTCTCCGATCTAACGTCGTCAGCCCACTGATAGCAGGTGTCCAACGAAATCAGAGATGTAGTAGATATATTTAGTGGTTGGACCCACAGTTGCCGCAGGGCCGAGCGATTCGTCGTAGGTTGATCCCAACGAAGATTTTACAAAGGAAAGCGCGTTCGGGGCGAGAAACTAGAGAAGCTTTAGTGTCAAATATAGTCTCAGCATGAGCTATTAAAGTACCTCCATAGCAAGATATCTTCGTAACATAGGAAAGAGAATATTGAGCCAACGGGACACATCATTTTGTTGCCTTGCAAAAAAGACATTCACCCGATTGTCATGTGTGCATCTTCACCCCAAGCATAGGCACCAGAGGTGAAGAAAATTGCAACGATGGAGAAGGTGACAAACTTCATGTTCGCTACCGTATAGCAAGAGCAAAGAAGTGCAGAACTGCACGGAAAATATCACGCAGGGTGCACATATTAAATACCCCGTCACCGGACAGCCGACGCAATTAGGATGCCGCACTCAAGGGCTCTAGACATCCATGTGCACACCCTCGACAATCGTGGCACTGCGACTATTTTTTCGTGCATATTCTTCTCATTTGCTAGCTTTTCCACGAGGCGCAATAGCAGAGATGATCAAAAAAAGGACAGAGGGCACCTGTTATTTATCTTAGCGAGAAGATCAAAGACATGCGGAAGGATGTTGATAGCAAATATACCCATCAATACCAATCATTAAGCGCCAACGGTTGTCGTCCACCCAGTTTCGAAAATACATTAATTAGCACGTTCTTCGGCGGTCTCAAAAACCGGCATCGTATACGGAACTAACCATGCTGGAGATCGCTGTTGACACCACTAACACTGCGTGAGCATGCTTTCCCGAATATATGTCACATGTAGATTGCATGTAGATCTTAAGAGCCTCCCACATGGAATAAAGACAGCAACAGAAAAAATAGTTTTGCAAGTTTCACGCACGACAAAATGTTCCAATCAATCATACATACTGAAGGCAAGGATTGCACTGCCGCACGTTGATTATGCCGTATATACTTGATGACCTCGCGTATTAGACATGTGCCTGGTCCTGCACGTTGTTTACCCCATCGTCTCCTTGCGAATCGTGGTTTGTATTGAGGCTGAGGAAGGAGTCCATGTCAAGAGGAAAACTCATTTCGGACCCTTGGCCATCCGGAAAGAACCCGGAGGTGAGGTGTGAGAGGTCAAGAGAATTCAAATCGAACGTTTCTCCAGAGTCTGGCATGAGATTTTCTCCTGTGGATGATGTTTTGCCTTCCACGGAATCGGGAGCAGATGACAGTTGAGCCAGAAAACTGTTCGGAGATGGTATCGACGTAGACGATTGGTGGGGTGTGGTGCCATTGGAAGCCAGTTCCATAGGTACATTGGTCGTAAAATCCCCGAAAAGCTCATCATGGATATTTGTATCCATTTCAAAGTTGGGAAGATCATTCCTTTCTTTCACTGAGTGACTTTGGACTTGTAATTGCTGCCCGGCTTCTCCATTATCCAGAGCAGGCGAGAAAAGACCGTCATCAGCATGAGTGTGTTCGCTGTTCTCACCTTGGCCGATAAAGTGGTCGTTCATATTCGCCATTTCGATATCCATAGCATCGAGATCAAGTTCAATCGGCTTGTCCAACGAATCTCCCAGTCCGGCAGTGAGAGCGGCTAAGTCAGGCTGCTTTTGTGTTATGTGAATGCCATCTGGGATGTTTAGGTCCATAGCAGGCGGAACATGAGCACCTTCGAGGTTCGTAGACGATCCTGCAAATGTAGCCATAAGGTCAGGAAAAGAATCAGTAGGCCCCAAGGCGCGCGCAGATTTTGGAGCCAGAGTGACCGGCGATGCAAGGCCCTTAGAGAAAACAGCAGCCTCTTCTTCCGTAATCCTCAAAGAGGTGGACGACAGATCGAGTTTGAGAGGGAACTGTGGTCGATGGAGAGACGATATTGAAATTGCCGATGACCGTCTTCCTGGAAGGGTGCCTAAGGCGGGTGAGGTTCTCGGGTCCACCTTAGTAGGATCTGAAGTAGGAGTCGCAAATGAGTCGCTCGCGGCGCTCGTGTTCAGAGGAGGCACTGGTGGTGGTAACATGAGCGCGTCCGCTTGCTTCCGGCGTTCCTCGGCTTCACGGCGTTCGTCCTCTCGTCTCAAGTCGCGCTTCAGCACGCTGATGGCACGGAGCTGGGACAATCTCGTCAGCAGGCGACGGGAAGTAAAAGAAGTTGGCACTTGCAAGACGAGCTTCGATTGAATCACATATTTGGTCGTACTTCTCAATGTCTCGTCCGAGGGCGGCCGTTATGGATTGTGGAGGGCTCCGTACATGCTTTTCTATTCGCCTGTAGCTGTTGTCAGTACTCTGAGAAAGCTGATTTCTGTCAGAAGCTTACAGTTTGCGAGCGTCAGCATGAAAGCGATAGATCTGTCCCGTCTTGATGACCGCATCCTACATGGGGGGTGAGAGGATGTCGAGAAACAAAAATTATCCGCGCACCTTCAGGCAATGGGCCAAAGCATTGAATTCCGACAAAAGGATCTTGGTATCTGAGTTGGACATGACGGAACGGAAACAACTTTGGTCAGTGATCGAAGTCTGTGACACACAGTGCATATTCATTTGTGTACAAAACTCTGTTGCTTTCCTCCCTCACCAACCAAATACAGGTTCATGTGCATTCTAGACTCTTCATCCTGACCTGTATGAAAGCCTTCCCTGCACTTGATGCCTCCCAGTGCAGCCGGTTCTAAGGCTCTTGAACCTCCGTTCCAGCTTGAAAGTTACCTGACCCCTGTATGTTCAGCACAGCAGGTATTGCAGTGAAACAATGCTGATATTTGCGTCAGCGACGAATTCGACATATCACTGGTGTTCAGATACGCAACTTCACCCCGTTTCCCGTCCGCGATTCGTTCACGTCAGCTCTATCTCTACCGCTCGAACAATCCCATCTCCCACCTGGCATTGCCGATGATCTCGTTTCTGTTCTCTCGAAGAAACGTTCCCGTAAGGTCTCCACCAATTCTACCACTACTCGGAGGAGCGCGAACAAGGATGATAGTGTGGATTTAGACCTACCCTCACCTGCGGAGATCAAAGGGAAGGTCTCTTCCTCGGCAGTCGTGTTTGCGAATAGCAGCACTGTTTCGACGAGTCCTAACAATGGAAACCCGTTCTCTTACAAACACCCCCATTCCTTACGAGGTCGACGTCGGCGGACGAGTTCTGCAACTTCTTTTGGCAGTAGTCGTTTGACAGAACAGAATCATGACCCTCTGGCCACATTTTCTATCTCGTCTTTCCTACCTGATCACTCCCAAGCTGCTTTGCAAAAGGTCATCCACTCCAGGCTCATAGAGACTTTTATTACTATCAGTCTTCCCTCTAATCTCTCAGCAGGTGCTGAGTCGAGGCAAGAGGGTCCCAGATCGCCGGGGTCTGTTCCAATGAAAGAGTTTCCTATGACATCGAGGGCATACACTCGCCCACCCCTCTCATATAATCACGAAGTTTCTCCGAAGACGAGATCTAGTGCTCCACATCCGGAATCAGCTCCTCCTACTAGGTCCTTTTTCAATCATTCCAATGGCAATAAAGGTGAAAATAAAGCCGGTCGAGCAAAACCGCACGATCTGGAGACCGTAGGCTCCTATATACCGTCTCAACACAAAGGCAAAATGACTCTCAATCCTGCTCAAGAAATGGACCTGAAACGGGAGAGCGGGCAGAGTTCGTCTATCTATGTGTCTCCGATACACCGCCCCTCGACAAACCCCCTTTTCTCTATTGATGCGCGTTCTGGCTGCGATTTTCCTCGAGGAGTTGATACCGGTGGACAGAGGTTGAGGATCGAAATTTGGGGACGCATCTCATCCGCAGAGATTTTGAATCATCAAGTATCTGTTAAATCGAATACCACTGGTTTAAGAGGCGAGACTCATGGTTGGAAAATGATAGAGGCTTGGGACATAACTTTATCTGACTTGCGACCTTTGCCTGGTAACGTGCGTGCCATTCCTCTAGTCTCAGCTTCCTTTCATTTTGCATTCTAGATAGTAGCCGATCCTTCACTTCTACCGTCTAACACTCTTCTTATCACCCTTTCACCTCCTGACCAAGTATTCTATCTTCCAAATACCTTTACAGCTCCTCGAACACCCTCTCCAACGTCAGGGTATACTTCGGACCCAGAGTCAGAGATACGGAGGGCGAAGCAGCAAGACAGAGGAACTCATCAGGACGATTTTCATGAAGATATACAGCCTCTTTCACGACGAAGAGGTCGCAAGCATCTTATTGGCTCCGCCACTTTCACTGCTAAAACGGCCACATCGCAGCAGCTCTTTAAGTGAATGTCTGTCGTTTTTGCTCTTTCCCTTCAACTCACTAGATCACAGGCTCGCCGATGTCCAGTCCCATATCCTAGACAACGAAGCATCGTTGAATGAAGTGATTCGCAAGATGGATAAGGTCTTCGAAACCGGCGATGTCTTTCGTCTTGTATGCGAATCTCGCTATCACTTCGTTACAACTTATACCAATGCCCTTCATAGAGACGTCAGATTTCTGAGAGAGAGCTTCGCATCGAAGAGCTGCAACAGAACAGAACAATTGTCTTTCAAGAATGCCAGAGAAGTAGAAAAGTCACGCGTGTTACTTGACTGTCTGCTTAAAGAATCTGTTGTTTGCACGCGCAGGAAGGGAAGAAATCATTGATCGATCAGAGAGGTTGAAGAAGAGAAACGAGCTCCTTTCCCTCGCAAAGCGCGACATACAGAAGCATCCAGAACTTGACATAACTTTGGAGGCTGACAGGTATTGAGCATGTATATTGCCCGCACCCTATTTGCTTAATCTTTCTCATTTCAGGAGGCAATTGGAGATTCTTCAGCAAAAAATAAGCTCCATGCGAACATCTCTTCTGTCAATCCTTGCTACTATCTTCCCGATCGAACTCTATTCCCCACCTGATCTGCTTTTCACGATCTTAGACGTGCCCCTACCCATTCCGTTGACTGCCGCAGATCCGGCACCTCCTCTGACGATGGCTGAGCATAAGGAAGTGACAGAAGAATCAGTAGCCACTGCCCTTGGTTATGCCGCCCAAGTCCTCCAAATACTGGCAGTCTATCTTGGAAGAGATTTGGTCTATCCTGTGACATGTATTGGCAGCCGCAGTTTAATTAGAGATGGTATATCGGCCATGGTTGGACCTCGCATGCAAGTTGCACACTTCCGTATCGGAACATTCATTCTGATATCGCCTTCATACTCAGGTTCCCATTGTTTTCCAAAGGAGTAGACACTTATCGCTTCGAATACGGCGTATTCTTGCTCAACAAGAATATTGAACTGGTTAGTATTCTTCGTGGAATATAATATCTCATGGCTTAATCTCCATAGTTCATGTCGGAGCGTGACTTGCGGGCATTGGACATTCGACACACCCTACCTAATCTTAAGAACCTGATCCTGACTTTAACCCACGATACTACTTCAAAGCCTCAGTTCGTCTGCCCATTGCATTGCTGAAAGACCAAAAGTTTACTTTGACGTAGATCAGTATGCCACCCGTATTCCCCTATGCTCCTGCATTCAGGTTTGAAGACGCCCTCTCGGGAATCATCCCCCGTTCGCGAAGACATAAGCACGCCGAAGGCTACGCACAGTCACGTCAGCCTCATTGAAGGTGTCACCCCTTCTGCTAGTGGTACAACCACTCCTACGACGGCCGGAATGCTAGACGATTCCCGCAAGTCTAAATCGTTTCTTGGTTTCGTCCCATTCGGCGACTTCCTTCGGTCACGATACCCTTCCACTGGTCAGCCTTCCGACAAAAGAAATGGATCAACTGGTGTTGTATCCGAGGACGTTGTGGAAGTTGTAGATCCTGATGAAGACGATCGGACTACAATACATGGTATCTCCTTAGACAAGAACGACAAGTTTCCGGAGGAAGCAGCAAAAGGAGACGGAAATTCGACAGGGACCTTTGTACTTAGCTAACTGTTTTGTGCACTTTGTTTCAGTGTCATTCAGCAGAACAGGCCCATTTACTTTCTCGTATTTTCCATCCTCGGCCCCAGGCTTTTGACTTCATAAGATACTCTTTTCACAGCGGAATTCTGCCCCAAGCGCTTTGCGCGATTGCAGAGCTGAGCAGGAAGTAAGTACTTACTTTGAATTTCCAGGCGACGAGCGACGACCTTTCGTTACCTGAAAAATTTTCACGAAATGGCCTGATCAGGCTGACCTTTGTAATATCAATGATCTACGTGGCAGCTAATGTTCCAACAGCAACCACTGCAAGGTAGGCGCCGTAATTGGTTAAAATTCGCAGGCAAAGATATGTAATCCAGGAGTGTGGGTGCGTCTTCTTGGTATACAGGGCCGAGCTTAGCCTGATCACTCTGATGGAAGTTTGTAAAATTTCGAATCCTTACGCGACGAGAAGTCCACGGCCTCCCCGTCCGAGCAATCATAATCTCCGCTAAGAAGTTCACTTGAGCTGTATGCAGGAAGGGTATTCCTGCATAGAATGAGTTATGCTGTATCGTTTGGTTTCAAATAAATTTGAAGATGAGCCCATAAAATCTCATCCTTATCGACCTTGCTATAGACTACATGTTCTTGACTCATTCTTCTGGAGAGAAATAATAGAGGGAACAAATCCTGCTTCAGGAGTTGAGAATTCCGATGTGGACAGATTCCACCCGAGAGCCGATGGCCAGGGACCGGAGTTGAAAAATTTGAAGGAAATTGCCGAGTTTTCAGCTCAGGGACCAAAACGTAGCGAACTCAACGACCAGTACTTATATCCTCCAAGCCACGCCGTGCTTAACCCATTCTACTCCTTTGTCCAACATTTGGAGTGAAAAGAGTTCGGTCATTTTGCATCAGTCTATACCTTCTCTGAAATCTCTTCAGCTCTTCCTCTGGCCTATTGTAACATCAGTCCTGTAGACGGGAATTCAGTTCGCAGGTAAGTCACTTGATGCGTAGTAGAAGGTACTCGCTCTCTGACTTTCATTACACTCCTCTAGGACCAACTTTTGTGAAGCTGCTCGCTCGTCGACATATACCCTGCCAAATACCTTTCGTTTCTTCCTGTCCTTCACTGTTCTTAAAAGTTACAAGACCCTTCGCTGCCAAAATAAAACACTATGGACAACATTATTTCACCCACCGATAATCAACCCTCCACCGATGAAAGAAAGAAGAGTCCTCCCGCTTTCTTGGATCTTGCTGACTCCGTATGTTCCCATCCTCTCTTGTCTGCTACCTTCTAACCCTTTGCGTTCAACGTGAAAGGCTGCAAGGCTAGGAAGTAATATGCCAGACATGTCAGCGGTGAGTAGGTTGTAAAGAACACTGTGACGATGTTGACGCTGTGCGATATAGCGTGTTGAACTGAAACGCTTGGAGCATGAACGGCAACGCCTTATACAACGGAAGCATTTCGAGGATCAAATGCGTGCTTTAGAGCATAAGCAAGCACAGGAGCTTCTCAATATTCCATACGACTCAAACGGTAACGGAAACATTCAGCATCTGGCTGTATCAGCACCTACCACTCCTCCTCGTCTGAATGCTCAGCTTGGTGAGCATTTGCATTCGTCTGCACCCTTCCGGAAGCAGTCCTAAATAGTGTCATTGCCATATAGCTGTGGGAAATGTTGCAGACAAGCGAAAATCCGTCACTTACGCCCCGTCGGTTAATTTGTCTCCTGAATTAGCCACCGGTCCCATTGTCAATGGACATACTTTCGGTGCCAAAAGTATGCCCGCTAGCAGGCGTACGTCTGCCAGTAGTCACGACGAAGAGCTCGCTGTTCAAATCCAAGGTCTATCCATTGGCAATGACCGCTCGACTCGTGCTTCCCCTGTTCCTGCTCCTGTCTCGGCCTCGATTTTGCTCAGAGGCAATGGGCGCTATGGAGATGACGAAGGTGCACGGTATGTGAGCACTTACAACGCAGGGATGATGCTGGATGAGCAATTGGATAAAGAAATGCACAGTGAGCCTCATCCTTGTGTCCTCATGGGCGCCCCTCTCCTGTTTACTGATTCTCACTTTTAACACCCAGATGCTATGAGGAATCTTCCTACGTCAGATGACGATAAATATTCTAACGCCTATCCTAACAAGGTTGGTCGTCTTCGTCGTTCTTATTATTTTTCTAATGAACTTCCAGATATCGGTGGCGTCGGCCGCTCTAGACTTGGCACACATATCGCAGACATCTCCTCGGGCACACTTTACCAACAGAGCCCTCGAGAAAGACAAGTCCTCTGAGTGGCCTCAGTTTAATGGTAATCGTCTACCCGAAGGTCCGGTTCTAAGGAACGACCGTCGTACAGTCACGAACCCGAATGTGACCTTGTCAACCCCCGAGAGTAATCTGCTGGGCAGCGTAGCGTCTGCTTCTTCCACACCCCTTCTCCAGCAACAGCCGACCACCGGGCAGACCCCAAATTCTCGTCGTGGATCTCCGCATAACAGTTTACTGGATAGCCTATCCGCCACGACGCGTTCCGTGCCTGCCACACCTCTAGGCTTGCCAAGTAATGCGGCTCATTTGATGAAGGCCCCTGGTACTCCTCAAGAGGTACATGTCGCCAACGGCCGCATCTCTGCTGCTAGCGTCCGCCAGACTACAGACGCTCCCGCGAACCCGCTTGATTTGCAACCTTCTTTGTCTCGCCTTCCTTCTGGTACTTATGATAGCAATTCTGTGACGTTCAATTCCGTTCAGTCGACAGCGCGCGATGACGTAAGTCTTCCGTATATATTGAGAGCACTTCTGTTCATCTACCTTTTTCGAACCAACAGTATGACACGATCTACGGTAACAATGGTGGGATGGACAATCCTCGTTTTAATGCTTATGGTTTCGAGGCTGTCGGTCGTGCAAATTCTACATCGTCTGGTCCAGCGCCGCCTAGCAATGTCGCCAATCCTTCTGGTCATGGCAATGGGTATCCAACACCTCATGGTTCTCGTTATGGCTTGGGTATGCCTGGACGTGGTAACACAGGACCGGACAGCAAAATGAACGGCTTGCACGGCCCGAAGCACAAGCGGGGTGACGCTGATCGAGAGTGTAAGTTTATCGTATCTACAGAGGTACACCAACTGAAATAGGCATATCCTAGTCAATCGCTTTGCTGGTACTCGACTTGAGGACCTCCAAGGCGAGATCCCAGCACTATGTAAGGATCAGCACGGTTGCCGATACCTTCAGAAGAAACTGGAAGAAGGTGTGCCCGAACACCGTGACCTCATTTTCCGGGAAACCTTTGGCCATTTTGCTGATCTCATGACTGGTGAGTCTTGTTTCCTTGGAAGATGTGAAGGTCCTCATTTCAGTTCAGATCCATTCGGAAACTACCTCTGCCAAAAGCTGCTAGAGTACTCTACGGATGAACAACGCACTGCCATTTGTGAATCTGTTGCGCAGGACCTTGTCAACATCTCTTTGAATATGCACGGTACTCGTGCCGTCCAAAAGATGATCGATTTCTTGTCTACTCGACGCCAGGCAAGTTCTCGAAGTGTCGTTTATACTCTTTCAAACTTACACATGAGCAGCAGACTGATCAAAGATACAACGCTCAGATTCATTCCATTATTGTTGCTTTAAGCCTTCACGTCGTCGTCCTTATCAAGGACTTGAATGGAAACCATGTCATACAGAAGTGCCTGAACAAGTTAGGACCTGAAGATAATCAGGTCAGCATCGAACACATGTCAATTTCATCTATTAACATTTGCCTGTCTAGTTCATTTACAACGCTGTTGCTGCGAACTGTGTTGAAGTTGCCACTCATCGCCATGGGTGCTGCGTTTTGCAACGGTGCATCGACCATGCATCAGAGATGCAACGTGTTCAGTTAGTCAATGAGATCACTTACAATGCTTTGACTCTGGTGCAAGACCCTTATGGCAACTATGTAAGTCTTCAAGGAAGATTGTCAATCAATTCGGTCTGATGCCATGCTCATTAGGTCGTACAATATATCCTCGATCTGAATGACAATCGTTTCAGTGATGCTGTCATCCGTCAGTTCGCTGGGAACATCTGTGCTTTGTCAGTACAGAAGTTCAGCTCGAATGTCATTGAAAAGGTGTGTAAATTGTTTGCACAATATGTCCACGTTGTCAAACTTTCTGCAGTGCATCCGCGTAGCGGAACACAACACGCGCAAAATGATTATAGAAGAACTCTTGAATCGTTCGAGGCTTGAAAAATTGCTGCGGGATTCGTACGGTAACTACTGCGTGCAGGTGCGAGATATTGCATGATGTCATTGAACGTGTCATCTGATCACGTATTAGACGGCCTTGGATTACGCCGAGCCAGGACAGCGAGCACTTCTGGTGGATGGCATTCGTCCCGTCCTCCCTCTGATTCGCAATACGCCCTATGGAAAGAGGATCCAGAATAAACTACAGCGTGAACAAATGGACCACTTCGGCGGCTTCCCCCCTCAGCAGGCGCTTGGCCATATGGCACTCAACAGCCAAGCAGTTGGTGCAAATGGAGGTCGCCACATGCATCAACCTCTGGCTGCAAATCCTTTGGCGGAAATGTATGGCTCGTCGGGCGGCTTGTATCCCATGCACGGCCAGGGATCGTTTGGACAATCGCACATTAATGCACAAATGCATGGTTTGCAACCGCAATCCATTGATGGATATGTGCTGCAAGGAAATTCAAGTCACAATCAAACACTGCCCCCTCAACATGGCTCATCCTATCCAGCAGCTTCGTTTGCAAACTTTGGTGGAGCAGTAAACGGGGCGCTCAACGATCCTTACCAACGTCCAGCCTTTGGATATGGGATGTGAACCTCGCTCTCTCGACATTTTCCCCTTGGACATATGGACTAATCGACTCCCTGAAAACTAAACTCTCTTTTAATGCTCCCTAGTTCAATGCACGCCTGTGCTTGATACCTTCAAAATCTACCCTACTGCGTACATCTTCATTTTGATCTGCTGTTCACATGCTTCCTAACCATGCTCCAGACCTTCTGACCCTAATCATACCACATCCTGCATTGTATTTTGCAAACAGCAATTTTTACATTTGTTTTCATGCTTTCCTGTGACAAATACTTTTTATTTC